>CAUYTI010058036.1:0-15221 GCA_963575145.1 Galago senegalensis
CTTAGGCTATTTGGTTATAGCTTTCATATAAAAGGTATAATAAATTAGTTTCATAATAGGGGTGTGTACATTGGATACTTTTTCCTCCATTCTTGTGATACTTTGCTCAGAAGAACATTCTCCAGCTCCATCCAGGTGAATATGAAGGACATAGTCCATGGTGTACATATACCACAGTTTGTTGATCCATTCATGGATCAATGGACACTTGGGCTTCTTCCATGACCTGGCAATTATGAATTGGCCTGCAATAAACATTCTGATACAAATATCTTTGTTGTAATGCGATTTTTGGTCATCTAGGAATATACCTAATAAAGGAATTGCAGGGTCAAATGACAGGTCTATTTTTAGTTCTCTAAGTGTTCTCCAGATGTCTTTCCAAAAGGAACGTATTAGTTTACATTCCCACCAGCAGTGTAGGAGTGTTCCCTTTTCTCCACATTCACGCCAGCATCTCTGATTAATTTCAAATTTTAAATACATTACATGAAAATATTATTTATTTCAATTACTGTGTTTCAGGGTGCTCCCTTATGTTTTGTTTCCTGGTACAAAATGGCCTCAGACATTTATCTTAGCCCCACCCTGTTTAATATGCTCATAACTCTATGACACAGATACAACCATTGTCCCCACTTTAGAGATGGGAAAGCTGAGGCTTAGGCAGATTAAGTAACCTGTGCAGGTCATGTTCTGAACAGACCTGAAAGTTTCTGAGAGGAAAAGCAGCTCATATGCTTCTTCTGTGTGTTTCTTTACTTATATTCTACACTGTGTGGCTGAATTAGGTCAAGTTCCAGTTGAAATTCAGAGACTCAGATCAGCAAGGTGTCACAGCAGAAAAGAAGGGGTTGGCCTATGTCCAGCCCACTTGACTTTCAACACAGAGCAGGAGCTCTTAACCAAGGGTCTACCGAAGCCCACCAGTCCCTCCAAAGTTACATGGGTGGAGGGTGGGGGGTGTTCTGGACAAGGAAGGAACTTCAGGCATTTTCAAATTCTCAAAGGGAACTTTGACACACAAAAGTGTACAACTATAGCTATAAGAATTTGGGTAACTTTCCCTGCAAAATCTTTCAATAAACGATGTGTATACAATCTTAGAATTGTGTCTTTATCACAACCAAGAAGTCTTCAGAAAAGTAGTCATGGGACCCAGTGATCTGCAGAAGCCACTCATCACACCGTGCCCTTCAAAGGCCTGACTGAGTATAATTTGTTAGCATTCCCCATGAAAGGAACATTAAAACTCACCTAGCCCCAAATGCCAGTGAAGACTCCATTTTATTTATGTACTGACAAAATGAAGCTCAGAGGGGCAGTATAAGCTGTCCCCTGTCACAGTTGCATGGGACTGGACTCCAAAGTCCCTTTCTCCATCTGAGCAGCTGGCTTCAGTGAGATGTGTACACCCAGGACCTGACCGTCCACACTGCTGGGCTCTGTAAAACTCTGAGCCCAGCACACACAAGCTAGTGCCTGGCACCTCTCAGCCCCACCTCATCTAGGACTCAAACCCAAAAAAGACTCTAGTGCTTTGCATCGTCTTTCAAATGTAAACAAGAGCAAAATTTTTTGTGAAGACCTTCTTCACCCAATCAGAGAATCCCTCTAGTTTGGGATTCAGAACCAATTGCCCCACACCTGGCACCACTCCCCAGAATCTCATGACCTCTCTCTCTCTGGGCCTAATTTCTAAAGAATTTCTCTCTGAAGCCAAACATAGTCATGGCAGTTACTCCTTAGAAATAAAGAGAATCTAGCTTTGGAGAGCGCATCGTGAAGCCTGGTCTCAGAAATGGCAAATGACCTCATCCGGAAATAAAATGGCGATATAGCATGGGTTTCCAACAATTAAATTAAGAGATGCAGAGAGAAATGGTGCTGAGGATGGCAGGGCTGGACAGATAAGCTTTAATGGGGTCTCAGGCCTTAAGAAAAAGAAAAGATTTAAGAAGGCAGAAAAAAAGTACATAAAATCACTAATAACACCATTAATAATGTTTAAGTGGCAAAGTACCCTTATAACGTAGCTTACTGTGTGTTCATGGCCAGTGTGAGCCAGAAACTACTAGGCATCCTGTGAGACACAGCGAGGAGTAAGAAATAGCCACTGTCCTCAAGGAGTTTACAATATAGCTGGAGAGCTAAGCAAGCAATCCGGGAGTAGTGCAAGATGGAATGTACCGGAGGTGCCATTGTTGTGCCATTGTCCTGTCATGGACAAGAGAGCTATAAATGTGGGCTGACGTTGCCAAGGAAGGTGAGGCCTCCACTCAGTGGAGCACTAGCCATCACCTGCAGGAAGGTACCTCCACCACCTCTCTGCACATGCACCTCTGTCTTCTAGTGCAGTCTGAAGGCGTCATCTAGCATCAGGTTAATGCAAGGTGACTGTTGTACATGGCCAGAAAAGGGCCAGGTGTGGTGCAAGGCTAAAGGTATTCTACTACCCAGGACTGCATGTGGACTCAAGTATGGCATTGGGATTGGCTACTTATGTCCTTTGCCCACTTTATAATGTGATTTTCAAAATCGTTGAGTTGTTTGAATTCGAGTTTGCGAATATTTTCTGTCATTCAGCAGGCTGAAATAATAAATACTCAGAGTGATGGACACCTCAAACACACGGACTTAATCACTCTACTTCCATGCATATGACAAAATATCATGTGTACTGCATACACATGTAAATAGTGTAGATCAATCAAAAATGCACACAAAGTATATGTCGTTAGGCAATAGAGATATGTTGAATTTCTGTCTCGGATTCTTCAAGGTGATGAAAGAAAACAGAAAATCTACCGCACATCTGAACTGAGAATTGCCCCAATATCTTCCTTGAAAATGTCCCTCCCACACACCCCTAGAAGTAGAAATGAGTAAGGAAGAGGTTGACACCAGGGAAGGACTGGGGCTACACTGTCTGGGGAAATGCCAGTAAACCAGCAGAGAGAAGGTGCAGAAAGTAGAGAATTCTAAAGGAGAGAAAGCATTATAAGGACAGAGAAACAAAGGAGAGGAGACAGGAGTAGGGAGGTGAATTCAGAAGGAGATGTGCTGGCCTGGGGTGCTGCTGCACGATCCTGTGACCTCCCAGAGGGCAAACCGGGGTGTGGCGAGATGGGAGCCCCACCATGGGCAGTTGGATTACCCCTCTCCTGCCTCCTCCTCCCTCACATCTTGACTCTGTATAATTTTGATTTTTATCGCTAGAAACATCAACAAGTGAAGAGCTAGAGTTCCAAATCTCTGTTTTTGTGTCTATGAGGCACCATAGCTGAAATTTTTATTAAGTTGAGTAAGTGCTGTCCATAAAGTACCTCCTTTAATCTTCAAAGCAATCCACAAAGGGAAGAGACAATCGCTCCCTCTTTCCCCATCTATGACAGGGAATTGAGACCACTTTATTGGGAAACTTTGGGGGAAAGAATTCACGCTTAAAGGAAACTCATCTGGAAATGGAGAAACAGTAAGGCAATTGCCCGTCTTCCTTTCGCCATCATTCCTCTCTTCAGCATCCCCGTCAGAAAAAGAGCTATCAGATCCCTGCAGGCCAAAAACAAGGAGCCTGGTACCAAGATGAATGCAATTCCACCCCTGCTCCACCCAAGCCAGGGTTAAGCATTCCTCTAGTCTAAGAAACTAACTAATAAATACGATAAATGTTCCCCAGATGAGGACACAAGTACTTTGACAAAATTTCTTTGACATAAACTCAAGTTTTCCTTCCCCACTGGTATAGGTATTGCTTGGTGTAGACACACATGTGCGCACACACAGACACACGTGAAGGTTTCCCTTAGTAGGAGGGAGCATCCTCCAGCCCCTGGAAATTTACTCTAACTCATCTTTTCCAATATTTAAACCCTCCTGAGTGGTCCTCATAATTACCTTGCAGATAATGCCAAGGCCTGACCAGCTCACTCCAAAGCCATGTTCCAGTCACCCCGTCTCCCTTCCATGTCCTGAGGTCCCAGCCAACCCTGGGCACTGTACAGTGAAAAACGAGTACAGTTCATGTTCCTGACCATTGATCTGCCATCAATTTTTTCCAAGCCCGAGGCATGCGATTATCTGCAAAGCTGACTTACAAGATAAAATCCCCAGGCCTCTCCCTTCCCCCTCCTCCTCCAACAAGCAGACATTGATTTTACACAGAATGTGCATGGCTTTGATGGTGTTATTGCAATCAACATGAAAAATACCACCGCAGTGCTTATCCGGATGCCCCAGTTGTTTTGCCTCATAACACGAGTGATTGTTTAAAGAGGCTTGACACCGTTGGAGTCTTTTGTTTTGTGGATTTTGCAAAGCACTGCTCTTTGTCTTTGGGGCTAGCAAAGGAAAAGGAGCTCTTTCTTCCAGGCCATGTGTAGTAGTGCTTTTAGAGAATAGGATCTGAAGCTTATGCTGCCCGGGGTGTCTCAGGGCCCACATTCGTGTGGTGATATTTCCAAAGGAGAAACTGCACCTAACTGGGGTGTGTTTGGAACTTCCTTCCTTCCACATTAACTTCTGAATCCTCACTCCCACCTGTGTTCAGAGCTGTTCCGCCATATTTGTTCCATGCTGAGCCTCAGGAACTACGGGCTCTCTTTCTCCCCCTCTCAGGTTCGCCTCTCTGGCCCTGTCTTTCTCCACATCACAGCTGAGCAATTATCTGACTCATCTGATCCCCAGCCAAAGTCAACAAAGAAACTTGGCACACACACCATTCCCGTGCTGCCCTCCCATGCATGCGAGAAGCCAGAGGCCCAAACGGCCCCATCCCTCTCTCCCTCTGCCTCTAGTAGCACAGTTACTGGTACCATCCAGTCCCCCCTTCTATCCAAATGAGACTCCCCAAAGGACAGAAACTGTTCAACATGTTTCCTGCACTTTCCTTGACTTGGTGTCCAATTAGTGCTTCGTTTGAGTTATTTTGAGAAATAGAGTGAAGGTAAGGATTTAACTGGATAACCGTGAGACTATGTATCTGAGATTGATTACTAAATTTCAAGGAGGCTGTTTCAACACAAGCACTATTGACATTTGGGCCAGATAATTCTTTGTTGTAGGAGGACATCCTGTGCATTAGAGGATGTTTAACAGAATCCTAAACTGTCTTCAGATATTCCCAAATATCCCCTGCGGGCAAAGTCTCGCTGGTTGAGCACCACTGTTCTGGAGCATCATAGGGTTATGAGACTATTAATCATAACACCATGCTCACGAAGAGATGGTAACCTCCAGGGAGAGTGAGCTGTAGAGTTTCCAACACGGGATCATTTAACGGCATGCCTTTCCCCACCTCTAGTCCCACGGTACCCCCTACTTAACCTACATCACAATTTTGACCCACCCTGTCATCCACTCTTCTAAAAATCAACATGAACTATACATTCCTACTGACTCAACAAACATTGAAACTGCTGGCTCTAAATTTGGTCTCTGAATTTATGAAGCAACGTTGAGGCCCACTTTGGGGTCCTTAGTTTCTCTTAGATGTAGAGGCCCAAATGGAAACTCCTGGTGATGACCTTAGAGAAAGCTATCAAAGCTTAGGATCAGGGCACGTGGGTTAGGGGGCCCAGGTTTTCCAATGGACAGCTGGGTGCCCTTGGGCAACTCCCCTTCCCCCTACCGGCAAGGCTTCTTTGAATTCATTCAGTGGAAAAGTCAGCAGACAAAGAAGGGAATGGACTAGCTCAGGGATCTTCTAACTATTGTCAAAGTTCAGCAAAGTATCTCAAGAACCACCTTCCCAGAGAAGAGAACAGAGACAAGGGATTCCAGGCTGGCCCTCAAAGGCTGACTTGGAGCAATTTTCCTCTTACCTGTTCTACATAGTTGGCTTCTGAGTTAAATTTTCTTCCCATCCAAACAGTGTTTTAAGATCACACGTGCGGTTGTGTGTGTGTGTTGTAGATTGTCCTCTGAAGGTTTGCTCAAAAAAACAACTTACAAAAGGCAGATGATCAAACGGGATCAAATGGGAGGTCTAGGTTGAGTTCTTTAAGGTTCTTCCATACTTCCTTGCAAAAAGGTTGTATTAGTTTGCAAGTAACTTGGTAACTCAGAAGTAATGAAATTTGTATTTTTTTTTTTACAAACCATTGGGATTTTTAAGTTATTATAATTGCACCAGCTAGGATCTTCAACTTCACTAGGAGTGGTGGTAATGAGTACACTTATCTCATAATTGATTTGTAGGTAATGCTTTTGTTTCCTCATAAAATTGATATATTTGTCCCACTGTTATCCTCAATGATTATGTCAATGTTTTGCCTATAGTTGATGTTCTGTAAATATTCATGAAATAAAGGAGCCTGAAATTTAAAAAAAAAAAAGACAGATGAGTTGGAGAAAAGCATACAAATTTATCTGATACTGTCTAATTGACACTGAATCCTTCAGAATGAAGGTCCAACCCCACCACCAAACGGGGCACAGAAGCTTCTGCACCACCCCGTGGTTACAGAAAGGGTAGGGGCTTGGTGCCTGGCAGTCCAGACTCTGTGAGGGAGGCAAGGAATTCTGCAGGAGCAGTAAATGATGCCTAGTGAGAATTCAGTGGGCTTGAAGAACGACAAGGTCTGCTGGGCTCACAGAGCAGACGGTGGTTTGTGACAAAAGCCTGTTCAAGCTTGTTGACAGACTTCAGTCTTCCCTTCCGTGCTATGGGGTCAGTTAGTGAAAACTCAGGGGAGGTATTGGAGGTAACTGTTTTCTTTTTTGGCAGGTTCAGACGTTCGGCAGGTAAGACAACTTCAGAAAACAGCTTTGCCCTGTATGTTGGGAGAGACCCTGTGGCAGCAGCAGGGAGTCCAGAGAGAATTTCTTTGTTAGTTCAGTATGTACAAATTTCATATTTTAGGGTACCAGTTTCTGAGATCCGACAATAAATACTACACATACAGTATATGTGTGTGTATATATATGCATATGTACACACATATATATACAGAGTGGACATAAAGTTCACGTGCAATTTTAAATAGTTGTCTGTTTTAAATTGCACACAAACTTAATGACCATCCTGTATAACTGTTACTCAAGTTTCAAAATCATCAGACTTAACAACTTCAATGAACTCTTCTAGTTCTAATATTTTAGGGGAAAAAAACAACATAGAAATAATCGTATGTACACAGATACTTCAGTGTCTGCTAGAATGGGGCTGGAAGAAGACAGGATTTGATCCTCCTTCACCTGCCGACGTGTGATACCAGGGTGCTCCCATGGAAAGGAACAAAAATTCAGTGCAAAGGCTGAATTTAAAAGGTACATGGGAGGGCGGCCAGGGGCAGAGGGAGGGTGGGTTTGGCCATCTTTTCTCCCCTCCACTGTGCTCCTCTTTCCCCCCCTCCCACCCCCTGCCTCTTGGCTCAGCGTTTGCAGCCCACACCTAGCAGTACAGGCAAGGATTTCAGCTTCCCCCGGCTCCTCTGAGCCTCGGAGGAAGACTGGAGCCCTTGCAGTTATTTCCGAAGCCTGAGCTTTTGACGGCAGCCCAGCCCAGCAGCTGGGGCTCTGCAGAGTCCCCCCCTCCACCCTCAGCCCCCCATCCTCCTGTTTTATTAATACTGCACATAACAAGGAGATGCGCCTGAGTGGCAGCTACAAAGACACTCGACTCCTAAAACGTGATATTTGATCACAGGAGGATTTTGCGGTAGGATAGCTTATAATCCTAAATTGAAATCCTTCCCGAATTTCAGAGGTTCCAGTATTAAAATCCTTTTAGGATTTTTCAAAGTGTGTATAATCTGTTTAGAATTTTTAAAGAACTCTCTGACCCATTCTTTCTCCAAAAATAGGTCTGCTACATTCTTAACTTCCTTTTTTAAAAAAGAAAGAGAGAAATGTCTTTTTAAAAAATTATTTTGGTTGTTTATTTGACTTAAGGGGCAACCGTTTCTAAGACATCCAATGAGACAGATATTCTTACTAAAATAAAGTGAAACTTCTTTCAGTGACTGCAAATAAACTCAGAAGAAACATTTATTTAAAAAGGGATTAAGGAGAAAGAGAAACAGAGGACTGTGCTAAGGAACCAAAAAAAAAAAAAAAAAAGAAGATGAAGAAGAAAGAAAGAAAAGAAAAAAGAAAAACTACAAGTACAGCAGAAAGAAATATAGAACTCTCTAAACGTCACCATAACCATGGGAGGGGGCAGGTTGGTTGCTTATTATAATTTAAATTATAGGGTGGAAAAGAAGCGTTCCCTGAGGACGCAGGTGGAAGGGAGGATAGAATGAAGATGGAGGAATGCAAGCCAAAGGGAAGCTGGGAGGGGATCACCCAAGCTCAGATGACTAGTAAGATGAGCAGCCAGGCCAGACCGGGGACATTTTCAAGGGTTGAATAAAGGTTGAAGGTAGAGAAGCGTCCCTGAAGACAGTCCACAGGTAGGGATTTCCTCGAAATGGCTTGAACCTCACGGTCAAATTTTTTCATGTGATTCTCATTCCATTTTCATCATCTGTTATAACATAAAATTTCATCAACTGTAAATGTCAGTTCTTGCCTTTATTATTTGCTAATGTCATAAAAACCTGAATTGTTTGCTTTGTTAAAGGGCTTGCTGGGCATTGACTTTTCCTTATTTGTACTTTACTACCCCAAATGTGTGGGGTTTATTTATTTTTTTTAAAAAAAATAACATCCCTTCTGAAATGGGATTTAAATAACAGAGCAAGGTTTGCCATTATCATAAATGTATAAAGTGCTTTGTGAGTAATAAAATGGATCATGGATTCAGGATAATTCAAACTGAAATGTTACGTTCAGTATCAAGATTAGATTACGTTAATGCAGTTCATTTTAAATGGTTTAAAGGCCATCAGATGCATGTGAAAAGAATCTGTATCATAACTTAGAATAAATAGACTGAGACATTTGTTTATAATGTCAGTGCTAAACAAATCTATTACTACATTTCTGCATGTAGCGTTATATTACCACTGCTATTAAACAAACAGAGCATGAAGATAAATTATAGCTTTAATTATAAACATTACCTTTGCATATTTATTAATTTAAAATGGAACAATGTTCAATAACCTAAGGTTATTTATATCAGCTAACATTTTAATTAACTTTGTTGTATTTATGTGACTTGGTAATTGTTGCTACCAGGCACATGTAGCTCCTTGAATAATGGAGGCAATCTAACCTATCCCTGTGACTATCACCCATTAAATGAGATGGTAACATTGTAACTCCTGCCAGAGAGTCTAACTCTCCTGCGCAGGCTGAGGGTGGGGGATGCCAAGGCTCCAGAATGTGCCCTTCTCTTTGGAAACCACCAATGAGAAGCACCTTGAATTCCTGGGTGGTCTGTAAAGAAAGATGGCAAAGGCCCTGGGAATTGTCTTGGGAATGAAGACATGGTAAGCATCTTTCCAAGAGGTTGAACTAGAGACCCATAATGACTGAACACACAGCTCCGTCGTGTCCCAATTAAATACAGCCATCATAGGCAGGAGGCTCTGCCCCCAAACCCAGACATGCAAACACTATCACAATTCTGTATTTTTTATTAATCAGCTTAGTTTCCTCCCCTCAAGCCCCAACATTGAATGTGGTTGGTGGGGATCCTTTCTCCGCCTTTGCTGGAGTTGTATTCACAATTCAAAAAGCAGAACAAAAAGTGGGGGCGAGCTCTAGACCCCAACCTGTCATGTTTCTGCAGATAATCACTTTGCCTGTTTTTTTGGTTGGTTTCTCAGAGCCTGGTTGCCTCTCACTTTGAGATCACAGAAGGCCTGTGAAAGCCATGTGGTGCCTGAGAACCGTCTTCTCCCTGGGAGACCAGGGGCTTGTTTTAGTCAGATGCTTTAGTCACCCATTGTTGCCAGTGGTCCCAGGGGATTCTCATACTGTGTTTTCACTGTGCCTTTTCTAGGTATAGGTATGCAGATAGCATGGTGTTACAACTGCCTACAGGGTACGATGTACTGAGTACTTTATAGATTTGTAGCCTAGGAAACACAGCTAGGTGTGTAGTGGGCTATATATCACCTAGATTTGTCTGTGATGTTCACACACAATGACCAAAACTAAGAATGAACTTGTTAGAGCACATCCCCCTCATTAACTGATGCCTGTGACTGTAGTCAGCCCTGTGGTCAATACCGCTGAAGCCCACAGCCACCGTAAGTCACCTTCTCAGTACAAACACATGGTGTCTCCTCTGCCCAAAGCCAGGGGAACCCCCACTCCCTCCAGTACTTCCTTAGCTTTCTAGCGCTTTCCCAACACACCCTTCCTTCTTGTCCTTTTTATGATAGATTTGTTAGCTCCTTAAAACTAAAGACCATAACATTCACAACATTAAAGTGTGCTCCTGTGGCTGAGAGCCTGTAGCTCAAGCGGCTAAGGCACCAGCCACATACACCAGAGCTGGCGGGTTCCAATCCAACCCGGACCGGCCAAACAACAATGACAACTACAACCAAAAAATAGCTGGGCATTGTGGTGGGCGCCTGTAGTCCCAGCTACTTGGGAGACAGAGGCAAGAGAATCACTAAGCCCAGGAGTTGGAGGTTGCTGTGAACTGTGATGTCACAGAACTCTACCCAGGGTGACAGCTTAAGGCTCTGTCTCAAAAAACAAACAAACAAACAAACAAAAAAACTGTGCTCCCTGTTCTCCAGGGCTGTAGGGCCTTCATCTTCATATGCCACCTCAAACCCTAAGAAATGAGGGAAAGAAGAATGTATGACTGTGTGGGAACGGGGTCTTGGAGGCATGGATCTCTCTAAACCTTTGCTCCTCATGTTTGGGTACCATCCCCTCCTTTATTCTCCCAGCCCAATAGGGCCTCTGGAGAGGGAGCACATTGAAGGGAAAAATTGTTTCTATTTTCTAGAGGGTATCCCCTCCTTAAGCCACACAGGCCTACAGCCATACCCTCTGAGGCTCGGCCGCCCCTTCCCTGTGGAAGCTGGCCCAGTACATACAGAGATATAATTCCTTCCAGAGTGCAGCTCAAGAACTCACCACACAGCCAGGCACAGAGAAAATGCACGAAATATATTGGTTAAAAATTCCAAACAGATAAAAACTAATGACCTCTCCACAACAACAAAACAAATACCCCAATCCAAAAGTGGGTGAAGAACTTGAATAGACACTTCACCAAAGAAGACATACAAGTGGCTGATAAGCACATGAAAAGTGCAAAATACCACTAATCACTAGAGAAATGAACATCAAAATCGTACTGAGACACCACGTCACCCCTGTGAGGCTGGTTACTATAAAAAGAAATATAGACTATAACAAGTATATACAAGGAAGTGGAGTAATTGAAATCCTAAAAAGAAGTACCATGTAATTCAGAAGTCCCACTTCTGAATATATAACCCAAAAGGCAGAGTCTCGAAGAGATATTTGTATACCCATGTCAGTAGTAACATTCGCAGCAGCTAAAATGTGGAAGCTGGGAGCTACTGTGGGATAGTTGCCTATGCCAACTGCCTCTCAAGAGTTTACTAGAGAACCAATAATCATCCACACTTCCAAATGAAAGCTATAACCCAACTACAGCCAAGATGAAGGGGAAAGAGGAGGGGGAGGGGAAGGGAGGGGAAAGGATGTGGTAGAGGGAGGGCAATTGGTTGGACCACAACTGTGTGCATTTTACAAGGGTACGTGTCAAATCTACTAAGTGTAGAGTATAAATGTCTTAACACAATAATTAAGAAAGTGCGGTGAAGGCTATGTTGACCAGTTTGTTGTATTTCGAATTGTATATAAAACCAGCACAGTATACCCCATAAATGCATTACTGTACACAGTTATGATTTAACAAAAAAAAAAGGAGACGTGGATAAATAAAATGCAAATTGGGGATCTCCGATGTGCAAGGGTTATACAGAACAGGACACCTGGAAGGACACTGAAGGAGGTAACCAGGAAAGAACTCACAAGCAGAAAACCCGATCCAGTGTTCCTATGAGTCTTCCTCTTTCTCCCACGACAAATTTATATTTTAGTCAGCACTTCCAAGGAATAAAATTTTTAGGAGCCAAAAGAATACGTGGTGGGGTGGTAGGGAGAAATTTGGGGGATGCCTCTCAAACTCTGTCATAGGAACATGGCTACCTGCCAGCACCCGGGACGCTAGCTATCTCTGGGAAGCGAGGCACCCCCAGCCAGGCATAATATTTAAACTGGTGGCTGGGCCAGGCTGTGTTTATAATCTTAATAACACACCAGCTTAATCAAGTCAGCCTTCCTACCTTAGCTATCATTTAATTGCCTGTGGTTTCTATCTTCCATATTCAGTGGTTATATGATTGAAAACTTAACGATTGAGCCACTTAAGTAAGAAAAAAAAAAAGAAGACAAATATTAACACACATGGCATGAGAAATTCAAATTAAATAGAGTAATTTTACATTTCATCAGGATTTTTCCCCCCCAAACTACTGAATAAAGCTTGGCCACACGTGCTGGGGAAGAATTCTCTCCATCCTGAGTTTAACTGTGCCTTTTTCATCCCGTCAATAAATCTGCATAGCAGGGCTTGTAAAATCATCTAACTAAGTGCACCTCATTAACCTATATTTATCTGTGTTGAGTACCTGGTGATCACTGATGTTTCTAAAATTGATTATCTCCCTCCAGGTGAGTTTCTAAGAACTCTGGGCTAAGAAGACTTTAATAGATCTGTTGACATTTCCTAAGGATTTTAAATTCCAATTCCCCTTCCTCGACCACTAATTCCCACCCCCTTGACCTCTCCCTGTGGAAGTTTCAAATCACTTTATCTTTGCCCCCAAGCAGAAGCTGTGACCTCATGGGGAACTTTGACCTCCCCAGAACTGCCCCAGAGCTTCTGCAGCCCATCAGAGTGGTGTGGTGGTCTCAGTGACAGATGACCCTTCCTGCATCCGGAAGTGAGTCAAAATTAATTGTGCTTTCAGAAACTGTGCAGCGGGAGCAGGCCAAAGAAAAGACAGAGTCCATAAAATAGCCACTGGCTCAGTCCATGGTGGCTCGAGCTTCCTGGGCAGTGTCCACGGCTGACCTAGCAGCAGGTGGTTGCTCCAGGAGGGCAGGAGCCCTCTCTGTTCACTACAGCCCTCAAACACTGCTCAGTGAATGACTGTATTACCAATTTAGTATACAGCAGAACTTCTGTAAGTTGACCACCCAAGGGACTATAACAAACTGATCAACTTATGGAGGTGGTCACCATAAGGAACTAGGCCTACTGGACTAACATCTACACATGGTGCATTTCTGGTCTATGAAAATTAGGTCAACTTAAGGAGGTGGTCAATGTAGGGAGGGGGTCAACACTGGAAGCTCCACTGTATTTAATATCTGAATGGAACTCCTATACACAGACTGAAAACTTTCCAATCTGAAGAAACTTAGACATCTTTGCTCCTGACTTTGGAGGCAATTATAGCATTAAATCCAGACAACCTACTCTACATGTAAAAGTCAGTGACTTCCATTCTCTAAGATTCAATTTCCTCATCTACAAAACGGGGATAATCATGGAAGACACATTATGTGGCTGTAAGAGTTAAATGATATAATACATGTAAAGTGATAAAAAGAATGATCAGCCCTCCATATATGTTAACTATTATTATCTAGGTCGGAGAATTTGGTTTAGTTTAGGTTTTTTTTTTTTTTAATGAAAGCTTTTTCTTCTTTTTTTCCAGGCAAAATCTTGATAGAGAATGAACTGGTAATGCAAACCAGATTGTGGACACTGGGGGGAACGAGGAGGCACAGAACTCTAACCAGGTCCCTTCTTATACCCTGACATAGCTCCAGACTAATCTCCACTAAAATCTAAGTCTCCAGACCAGTGTTTTCCAGCCTTTTTATATCTCATGGCACTCTTAAATTATGTTGATTTTAAAAAAAGAGTAAGAAAAGAATATGCTTACTGTGCTTTGAACTTCTTCTGAAAATAATTTAATTGGCTCGGTGCCTGTGGCTCAAATGGCTAAGGTGCCAGCCACATACAACTAAGGTGGTGGGTTTGAATCCAGCCCGGGCCCACCAAACAACAATGACAGCTGCAACCAAAAAATAGCCGGGCATTGTGGCAGGTGCCTGTGATCCCAGCTACTTGAGAGGCTGAGGCAGGAGACTCACTTGAGCCCAGGAATTAGAGGTTGCTGTGAGCTGTGATGGTATAGCACTCTACCCAGGGGGACAGCTTGAGGCTCTGTCTTAAAAAAAAAAAAATAATAATTTAATTAATGACCTTTAAAATTTTTCACAGCACGCCAGTTGAAAAATCACTGTGCTAGAGAAAAGTCTGATACTGTGTTTACCTAGATCACTCCTCTCATTCCCTGGGCAGGAACACTATTGCTCAGAGAGGGAAAGTCGATGGCTTAAGATCACACGACAAATTTCTGACCCAAGCTTCCTATATCTTTCTATTCACTTTCCAACTTTCCAGAATCTCAAGAGCTGGCAGGGCCCTTGCGAGGGGGCACAACTAGGCTCTCTCCGTCTACAACAGACCATCCTGGTGCTGCATGAGCTCACCTGTATTTCTCCATTATTAGGAGTTAGTTCAATGCAAGAGAATTCTGGCTGAAATCTGCCTGATTGAAACTTCCACTCACATTCAGTAATGATTTCAGTACCTTATACAATATAACATCCTGAGATGTGGGAAGATGAATTAATACCACTCATTTAGCAGGGAGAATATGGCCAAGTCCAACATGGGGACCAGTCTTTCTCTGGTCTGTGTAGTTGTGAAAATAAACCAAAAAGAATGAGTTACACCTGAGTGTCCATCGACAGGCGAACGGATTAAACAAAATGTGATATAAGCAATAAAATGTTATTCAGCCTTAATAAGCAAGAACATTCTGACACATGCCACAGTATCATACAAAAATGATTACTTTTACCAAAAATCTATAGACCTCATTTCCTTTTCTTGTCTTGTTCCATTGGCTAAGATTTCCAAATATTGAACAATAGTGGTAATTGCCAGCGTCTTTATCTTATTGATTTATTTTTATTTTTATTTTTTTTATTGAATGGTAACTATGTACATTAATGCACTTCTGGGGTACAGTGTGGTGTTTTCACACACAATCCGAAACACTTCCATCAAACTGGTCAACACAGCCTTCATGTCATTTTCTTAGTTATTGTGTTAAAATTCTACTCTTAGAAAGATTCACTTGTACCCCTGTAAGATAAACCTCAGAAGTGATCCCTCCAATCCCCCT
>CAUYTI010058038.1:0-29576 GCA_963575145.1 Galago senegalensis
TGGACGGAGCAAGCTCCTATTCCAACTCCCTGCTCCAAAAATCCATTTAATATATTGTCCTCGGATAGAGGACGTATCAGATATTAAACTGATAAGAACAGATACTACACTTGATCTTAGCCAAAAGGCCGAGAAGCGATAGATTATATCATTCTAACACAGACATGGCAAGTGAAACAGGAGAGTGAATCAGACGTCATGGGAAGAAGTGTTAATTAGAGTTCACAAAGGCAAAGGCCTTTCCTGGTTGTTCATATAACAAAAATGAGTAAACAAGATGTAAAAGTAATAAGAATGGTTTGGAAGTGAAGACCACACACCCCATGTAATAATGCCAGTTGGAATCCAACAAGGGAATTATCAGATCTTCCTTTTTCAAAGGGAGGCCAAAAGTCTATACTTTTACCTGAACTATTAAAGAGAAGTGATATCTGAATGTTTTAAGTGAAAATAAAATTTTTGTAGTAATATTTATTCTTACAGAACTAAGGAGGGACTAGAAATGGTTTCAAATTAGAAACTACAGAAATCAAAGCATTTAATGAGATTGGCTTTATAGATGGTTTGTCCATAACATCCCCAACATACCAGTCGACATCAGCTTAGATCCATTTTTACTTTCTTACCTCTATTTTCAAAGGTGCAAAAGGAATGGTCTCATTGGGTAAGCCAAAGCAAATATCCTCTGCCTCAAATGTTCCTGAGTAGGAGCAAAGTGGATTTACACTGATTTTCCCCATTCCTTTCCTATAGTTTGAGTATTTCCTTTCTGGATAGAACTCTCTTTCTGGAATGGCCATCAGAGCTGTTTTTGTGTGAGGTCTGATTATGATTTTTCTCATCACTGTACTCTTACTCACATACCCTTGGTTTCCAAATTTTTTCAATACCTTCAATAATATACCTCTCAAATTCATCCCTTTTTCTATTTTATATACCATAAAGTCATTTCACAGCAGTTTCTTATCTGGGAGCTTATAATATTTTGCTAACTGGAGCCATTTACCATTCCTTTATATCTACTATCATTGTTTCATAATATTTTCAGTAATCTTTTAAAAAAAGGAGCTGATTGTCCTATATAATAAAGTAAAAACACGTTACATGGACAAAGCCTATGGCAATCTGGTCTCTACCAGATTCATATTTTTATCTTCATCATACTGGAATATTATGCTCAAATTGATGTCCTCAAAATTTTCTCAAGTTAAATCCTGGTGCCCACTTAATTGCTGATTCATTTGTTTAAATATATTTTACAATGTATTTCTCTTTTATGTTCATTTATGAGTCTCTCTTTTTTAAGGTCTTGATAAAATGTCTTTTCTTCTTTCAAACATACCCCTTTATTCCCTTATTTCTTATATTACCAATAGTTTGTCCTTACATATCCAAAAGAAATTGTTCATGCCTTTGATTTGATACTTAGCTATCTAAATGTTCCATAAAATGTTTATGGGTTTATCACTTCCACTCCAATGTTTGCTAATTGAACACATGGTCAGTACCTGCTGAATGAGTATTTTATTGTTCAATAAATATTCTGTTTTGTAATATATTATGAATTATAAAATTCCATCATTCTTATTTCTTTTTTTTTTTTTACTACTTTCTTAAGCAACATAAGCTTAGCCTTACCCTATCCATAGCCTGTAGAGCAGACACAGATTCTTTCAAATTGGTGTTGGTTTTCTTTTCTGGAAATTTGATGCCAGGATAGAATAATATCCAAATCCGTTGCAGGTTAGCCTACATATTGTGAAATATATAGTTTTTCTGCAAATGTTTTGCCCAAAATGTTTAGATATTTGAGCAGCCCTAGGGAATATTTATTCCAGTGGAACAATTATTTCTAAAATCTTATTCAGAGATGTATTTACAGATTCTAAAAACCATGTAGAAATGTGTCAATGTCAGCAGGGAGATTGGTTGCCAGGTACAGTTTGGAAATCCTTTAAATGTGGCTAAAATCCAGAGTAGATAAAATATATATATCCATATATATATATATATTCCCATTAGCATCTCCTTAACCCTCGTTTTCATGGGGGGAAAATGTTAGTTGAGACCTGATCAGAGAATTTTAAAAATCACTCTGGATACATTATAAATTGATTATATTATGTAGATACATGAAAGTAAAATAATCAATGTGTAATATTATGTGTTACCAATTATGTTATTTCATAGTTTAAAAACTGGCAATTCATAGTTTAGCATTTATCATAGTAAGTAATAGAAATTATGTTTATTTGATGAATTCAGAGACCATCACTTTATATTTGTTATTTAAGGTCAATTTATAAATAATCTTACGGATACCACAAATAAGTAAGTAGTAGAAATTATGTTAATATCCAATGCAGAATTTATGAACCTACATTGTTTCAATAAAGCATTTGATTTGACCTATAGTAACTAATTATTAATTCCATAGAAGTGTGTAATAATGAGTTAAACAAAGTCATGGTCTACAATTTCATCTTTATTGTGATTGCTTTTATGAACCTATTTTTTGACATCTGCTCCTATGATATACAGTGTAGTCCAAATTTGACAACTCCTCCAATTCCTTTCAAGTAATAAGAAATCCTCTGGTCATATTTAGTTACAAGAGTATTTGCAATCTAATTAGTATGTCTAATCCAATATAAAAACTGAACTTCAAGGTTCATTCCAAGTTAAATCTTCTTGTCAAGTCCAGCTGGATCCTAGTGGTAGCTAACCCTGAAGGAGGGAAAGGGAGCTGGGGTACTGTCTTCTCTGTCTGTGTGTCTAGTCCTTTAGTCCTGCTTCTTCATTAAACATGCCTAATTCTTATGAACCCAGAGGAAGAAGGAACGAGAACAAAGAGGCAGAAGGGGTGAAGTGCAAAAGGGCCCTCCACCATGGAATCAGTGTAAGTAGGCTTTGTTCTGTCTGGCCTTGGCTGTTGCCAGGCTAACACAGCCTTGCCCTGGTAGCCGTCAAAAGCTAGCTCCTTTCTTTGAGCTTATTTGTGAGTTCTTTACAGGCATACTGGGACATTTGACTAAACTTCTTTTGACATGTGCAATGCATTTTCTTCCTGGTGATTACTTATAAATCTTCTCTCAGCCTTGAGAAATTTGACATTCTGGCCACCTTATCATTTATTTGTTTAGGGGTTGATGAACACCCCCTCTCTAAGCAACATCATGAGAGTGATTTAGGAGACCTATAGCTTTTTGTTTTCTTATATGTGGTCAGACAAACAAGTCAGCAAGAATAGAGCAAGGAAAATGGAGACTACATATGCATTCTTTTCTTTGTAGTCTATAAAATTATAAACCAGTAATGGTGACTAAAATGCATAATTTAAGTATGGGTACCCTTGCTACCAAAGAAAAGCAAAAGTTTCTATTAGGGTACTAAATTAAGAACAAAAAGTCTCTTTGCCTACAGTCTTTATAACCACTTGTCTTTTTTTACTTACTATTTAATATCAAGATCCCTCAGGACTTAGAATGTTAGAGGCTACAATAGATCCTCATCTGTACGTGGGGGCCTATCACACAACTCAAGCAGAAGCCCTCTGGCTACTGGGTTTCTTGCTGTTAGGCAAATGTATAGTAGTCTGGCTGGGGGCAGACTACCCGTACCTACCCCTGGCAGATATGGGGCCACCAAAGAATTACAATCTTCATATCAAACTACTGTAAGTCTTTGGATCAGAAATGAATGAGAACTTATCCTTCCATCACCATTTGTATGTGCTTTTTGCTCTGATAGTTCAGAGCAAGGATACCTATGTCATGCCTCATGCCAAGAAGTCACAGGATGTATCCACCAAACCCTGCCAATTTCTATGACTGTGTCCAGGTCTCTGCATAGGGTACCCAACAGTGACAGATCACAGTGCTCCCCACTGTAGTATGACCTGAAGAGCACTCCAAGCACAGGGTGACAGTGTGAAGTCTCTCTTGTGCTTGCTCTTATTCTTTCTTATTTATTCTGCTTCAACTGCTTGTGACAGCTCAGCATAAGTCTCTTGTCTTTAGAGTCTCCAAGCAGGTGTAAGTTCATAATCCAGTACACCTCACCACCACTACAGGGCTTACAAATTTATCAGAAGGAGGGGCTTGCTCAAGATTCTCTTGATACACTTGAGAACAGCAAGGAAGCAGAGAAGTATAAATCTTTATTTCTTCATGAGAAGACATATTGTACTCACAAAATGTGGGAAAGCTTCTCCATTTAATTTCCACATTGTTTTTCCAGTTATAGATCATGTCTGTGTAGTCAAATGAGTGACCAGAGCTATTAAAACAGTACCTCACGTTGCAATGAGTAAGAATATTTAGCATCTATTCCTCTGAAGTTGCTTTGTACCAAATCGATACCCTGTTAAATGCGAACATATGTGTATAAACAAGCATAAAAATAAATATAGATGCATGTAGACAACAAGGCTAAATTGTGCAATGGAAGTGATAATTTCTTATGGATAAACCACTTAAGTTTGAAGACACATTCTTGAAAATTCAAATAGTGATGGTGATAGTAAACTCAGAAAACCTAATAGGCATTCACGTTTACCCAGGTAATCTCAAAATTTTCAAATGAAAGATCCTTGAGTGAATAACTAAGAGAAACACATTAGTGTCTATATTTTATTTCATCTTTTTAATAATGTTAGAAATTACTAGTTTTTTAGTCTTTAAAAATGAGTTATTACTTTAATTTATCTTGCTCAGACGGGTCCTACATTTAGATACCATTCTACATCTTGTGCATCTATTTTTCTGCCTTACATTTTCTTGGTCTACCTCCTTATTTCTATTTCCTTGATCTTTTTCTTCCACTAAGATCCATCTATTTTCCATAATTCAGTTTAAATCTCTTGATTTTTCCCTAAAATCTCAGTTTTCCTCTTATTATGTTCATTCCATCATATTTCCTCCTTTCATAAGAACTCCTCAAATCCCCAAATCCAAAATATTAGTGTACTAAATACTCAAATCCCCAAATCCAAAATATTATTTTACTAATTATTCAATAAGTATGTTATGCCCGACTTAAATCACTATCTTAATTTAATTCTTTAAGTGTTTAATGCTATAAAATATTTTTCTTATTGAAGACCAGAATCTCTTTGATGATAGGTATTATAAATAAGTACGTATGCTGTGGAAGTAGAAACAGAATGGAATTAAGTAACGTAAATAAAAGAAAATAAATTAAGAAATGTTTTAATAAATGATAGGTGAATAAGTAACTGAGGATATTTACAAACGGCATGCTGGTAAGATGGCATAAACTGTGGAAAAAGAGTTATGCCACCTCCCATGTGTTAGTCTCAAAAAATAAAAATGAATTATATAAAGAAATTTAAAAAATATTCTTTTTCTCATTTGGAAAAGCAGGAGGAATACCAAAAGAATTCCCATATTTTTTCTCTTATTCATAGGACTTTTCAAAGCCTAAAAATTCAAGCAATGATTTGTCTATTTTCTAAATGTTAGTTTCAGACATATATATTTAAATATTACCCTTTCTGCTAGAGGACTACTTGAACATTCCTTAATCTGGCACAGATAAGAATTGCTAGGGCATTAAAAAGGAAGATAGTGAACCAATGAATATATGTGGGACAAAAACTATGAGGAGAGTCTCTTTTAAAAAAAAGGAATACTTTGACCAAGAAATGATGTATTGAGGGGAAATTGGGATAAAATAAATAAAATGGATTAATGAAAAATACTCTAAATAAATTATAAAACATAGGGAAGTTGTGAAGAATTGAGGTTTTGGGGGTTTTGCAGCCTAGTGTTTGTACAAAATGTACGTTTAAAAATTAAATGAATAAATTTAAAAGTTTGCAAAACTCCCTCTAAACTTCCAAAGCTATTCTCTCTTCCTATTTTAAATCTAGTGCTTAACATATACATGTATTAGGTGCTCCATACATACATTATAAATACCTAGGTCAAAGTTTTCCAGATAATAAAGTATTGAATAAGGTAGCTATTAAGTAATATTTTTTAGTTTTAATTAGGTATGAATTAACAAAATATGTAATGTTTATTATACTTAATATGTTGCTAAAATAAAAAATAAAGATCGACACTGTATGTGTGATTACCTTAACAGATCCTGCAGATCAACACACAGGAACCTTTAAATTTCACACAAGGAAGGCTTGAACTGTTTAAGTGATTATTTCTGGCTACTTCTGATTTCAGAGGTTTTTTTTCCCTATAGGGAGGTTTTTAGAGATTTCATACAATTTGGAAAATTTTTCTTCTTTATTTCATAAGACCAAGCTGTAAAAATACAGAGACTAGAGAGTATTCTAACTGGTGATATTTGGAATTCATATAGCCCTAGAGATGCAATGTAGATAGGAGTAATTCCCAGAAAACTAGCAACCATAGCAACTATAGAGAACATACTTAGAAGGAATACAAATCCTTGTAGATCAATGGTGTTTAAAGTAAGTGGGATCTAGAAGGAATAGTGCTAGGTAGAGTAACAGACATCTAATTTAGAAATCGTTGCCCTTAATGTGTAAATTTAAAAAACTTACATAGTAATGATTAGATTAAAACATCTTGACAGAAATATGATTATGCTGATATATACTGTTTAAACTTGTAGAAGATTGGTTAAATTTGTATAAAATTGTATTTAAAAAGCATAAAACACAGACATACAAAAATAATTAAAAGTGATAAAGGAGGACATATTTAAATAAGAATTCAGTTTGTTTTATAAAACGGATAATAAAAAGTAATTCAAAATGGCAAATGTCTAAAGATTTTTCTTTGCTGTGGCACATTGGAAGAATAAGAGTTGTCTTGGGCCACACATTAAATATAATACAGAACACTAACAACAGCTGATGAGCATTAAAAAAAAATCTGTGCATACTTTTCATTATCTGACACCAGAGAGAAATAAAACAGTTCTCAAATAATCTGTGAGCGATCCATGCCCAGGCTACAGGCTGGACATCCTAAACTATTATGAAGTTTGTGATGCACACTTCTGTCAAGATGCTAAGGGGAAAGGGGTGGTACAGTCAAAATAGTCTATTATGAGTAGGATTTAATTACACAGTTAATGTTTATAAATATGTAGTTTTAGGAGAACCACAGAGAGACTGCAGCAACTCAGGGCTAATAATAACTATCTATTACTGTCCCCATGTCCACAGAAGAGGAAAGAACAAGTCATCTCAGAAGTCAGTTATTTTTAGCACATCATATGGACAATAGGAGGACAGAACCTCGAAGAAGGTCAGCAGTCTTGAGATCAGTCAGAAGCTCTCCATCATATGAACCCAACGTAAACCCATAGTGACAGAGAACTATGGATAAAATATTAATAGTACAGTTAAATTTAATGGCCCAGAGACAAGGCAGAGGCAGATGATGAGGGAAAACAGGGGCACAGAAAATATAGAACAAGTAGCCATTCCTAAGTTAATCATTTAATATTCATCCTAGTTTATTTCATAACTACTTAGTTATTCCTAATTACTTCTCTTATTTGTGTCATTTTTGTTTGTTTTCCTGAGAAATTCCAATGTTAAAATATTACCTCAGTTGCATTAAAGATTCTGATCCTCCTATTTAAGTAGACCAGTAGGGCCAACCTCATTAAAAAGTGCTACCCTATATTCTTCTCTGGGAGTGCCTTGTAGAGAAAGAGACTCTGAGATTGGGATTTATGAACACGTGGTTTATAAAGCAATGTGTCCCCAAAAGAAACAGAGAAGAAGGTGAGAGAAGCAGGGCATAAAAGGAAAATCCCTTCTTAACAGAAATATTTTTAAAATCAGTAATACAATTTCCAAATTGAATAAACAATGTGTAGGGGGAAAAATTTGAGTTTTTTTTGTAATACAATTCTACCATAAAAGGATTTTTTTTTTTTTTTTTTTAGACAGAGTCTCACTCGCCCTCAGTAGAGTGTGGTGGTGTTGTAGCTCATAGCAACCTCAAGCTCTTGGACTCAAGTGATTATCTTGCCTCAGCCTCCCAAGTAGGTGGGACTACAGTCCCCATCACAAGGCCCAACTATTTTTAGAGATGAGGTCTTGCTCTGGCTCAGGCTGGTCTCAAACCTGTGAGCTCAGGCAATCCACTGACCTAAGCCTCCCAGAGTTCTAGGATACAAAAGATTTTTTATTGCAGTGGGTTATAGGCCATTGAGATATGTCATGTAATTACCTGTACAGAAAGAGTAGCAGTGTTTCAATTTTTGAAATAAAAAGAAGAAAAAAAAGAGGGGGAACTTTTTAGGTCATCTTTCATTAAAAAACATTCTCTGTCATTTCTTAACTCCCTTCAGGGTACAGACACCTCTGTTATTTAGTACTATCTCCACAAACACACTCCTCTCCCAAAAATAATTACACTGCTTGAATTTTTGTAATACAAGAAAAAAAGGGGGAAGACTTTTAGGTCATATTGCAATACAATACTGTCTTTTTTTTAACTTCTTTTTCCCGAGTGTAGACACTTTTGTTTCTTAGTACTTTCTCCACAAACATGCCCCTTCCTCAACATTCCCCAAATTTCCAATTTATTCTGCTACAGTATACTGGGTAATCAGATAACAAATTGCATTGGAGTTCAATTTTAACTGAAAATGACAGAATTTTTATTAGGAAGTTTGGGAGTGGGAGCATTGTTATGTTTGATTTTATGGGTTAAGAAGTGAGAAGAAGTCTTAAAAATAGACTGCTTATATCCACAGGTTCTTTTGTTCCACTTGAGAGGTAAGTGTTCTGAAAAGAGGATTTCTCAACTTTCATGTAAAATAGTCAAATTCAAAACAACGCAGTATAAGTACTTTGTGCTTATCAGTTTTGGAAGTTTGGCAATTATTTTCTCCTTCACTTCTGTTCTTTCAAAGATACTAGAATTGAAGTTCTCATTTCCAGGTGTATTAAGAATACTTTACATTGTATTTTGTAAAGCAAGAAAGTAAAGAAAATATACAAATTAGCTGAAATTTTCATTCTTTGATAGACCTACTGCAAGTTCTCCCTTAATTTTTTTTAAGGTTCAGTTATAAAGATATCTCTGACATACACATAATGTATAAACTCACCCACATACCCATATCCCACACATACAGATAGGCCTGTGTGTATCTGGTTATACCTATATTTTGAGCATGCTATGTTTCCCTTACTCATCCCAAACCAAATTATAATTGTTTTCTGTATAACTCTCATTGTTTCTTAAAAAAATACAAGCCCAAATGTGGGACTGAAATTTTGATTATTAATTTAGGACACATTCCTGAAATAGAATCACTTGGTCAAATGGAATAGGACTTTAAGAGCTCCTGGGTCTGGCTGTCCAGAAAGTTTTAGATGATAGCTGCAAATGTATGAGACTAACTATTCCATAGTGATTTTCCAGCAGTTAATATCATCATGTTTATTTATTTCCTAGGGTTAGTCCATTTTACAACGATTTTAGAGGCAAAAATATGTTATGTCATTATTTATATATGCAAGCCTATAGTTTCTTAATATTTGAATTTTTTATAAATATTTGCATTTCTTCATTTAGGTCCTTTTGCTACTTTTCATTGGCACATTCATGGTTTTCCTTTTGTTTAGTCATTAACTTTAACAGAATAATGGCAGTACTATATTAAACCTATATCTGTCATATTTACTACATGCATATTTTTAGAAATATTGTACAGTGTGAAATTTCATAAATATTGTTAATATAAAAATGTTTTGGTATTAGAAAAAATTTGTATAAATATTAACAATATCTACAATTGCTGAATTTTGCTCTGACCTCTAGCTGTTTGTCAGTCACATACATCTCCCATTCATTTGAACTTTGTGTATATGTTGCGAATAGACTTTGTATATATTAAATTTATAGTTGCCAGTGCCACTTCAGGAGCTTGTACACAGGCGCACTTAATTTCATTCTATGTATATCTTCCTACTTTCTTCCTTGAACAGGCCCGAAGGATGGTCAGGGTCAGCCCAATTAAACTAAGTGTTATGGTGGAGCTAGTAAGAGGTGAGAAAGTTTGTTTGGTTTGTTGATGACAAAATAGATTGTTTCTTTCTTTAATGAATACAAGTAATGGCAACTACTTTAATGAGTCTATATCCTACCAGGAAAACCTAGAAAGTTGCCTTAGGAAGGTCAATTATTTTTTATGTCTTTTTATAGCGTTTTTTTTCTTTTTTTATGGCTTGTATGACCAAATTAATTAGCACCAAGACTATGTAAGAAAGCAGCATGAATACAGGCTATTTTACCTAATGTGAGTAAGCATGGCATAAAATAATTAAAATGTAGTGATTTATTCAATGTTTTAAAATGTTAGTTTATCTTTTTCGAAAGAAACAACGGATGCCAAGTACAAGTTTATCAACCTACATGAATGATCCTTTTATTGTTTGTCAAAAATGAGATGTACGTTTTCTTTTGCCCTTTGTTTCTTTCCTTTTTATCATTGTACAGGGATATTTTATTCACTTTCTTTATCATTCAGATAGAATAGAAAAATAAATCTGCCACGTCTTAGTATACTGAGGACTTAAAAATAATATAGTCATGCATGATTTTGTACAATAGCACCAATATTTAAAATCATCAGCTACACAATATACAATTGTCCCTTCGTATCTAAATGTCCTTGGTTCTGGGACTTCACATGAATACCAAAATCAGCAGATGATCATGTCCTTGATATGAAATGGCATAGCATTTGCGTTTGACATATGCATTTTGTCCCTTATGTGTTAATCATCTCTAGATTACTTAGAATACATAATACAGTATAAATCTTATGTAAATATTTGTTACTGTGTTGTTTAGGGAAAATGGCAAGAACAAAAGCCTGTACATATTCAGTCCAGGTGCTTTTGTTTTTCAAATATTTTGTATCTGTGATGGTTTGAATCCACATGTAACCCCCAGGCACAGAATCACAGGAATTCCATTAGATATGTGTTAATATTAGTAAGTGTAGCCTGTCCTTTAAAGTGAAAGATTTCATATGTCTATAGAAAAATTCCTACAAACTGTTTGCTCAACTTTAAAAGAAAACAATTATTAATATTCAGTAACCACATTCTGTAGTGAAAGGTGTTCTTATTTGTAAGCATTTCAAGCAATTTTTATTGGGTTAGACAGAATGGGACTTTATTAAGAGGACATAGGGTAGCCTATCAAATCATTAGGAAGGGAGACAAGTAGGTCAGACACCAAGCACTGGGAAAAGTGCCCCCAAACTTCTTTTTATGGCCAATACAAATACACTGTTACATATTGACGATCACCAACATTTCCCATAATAATATCCTTTATTTTTCTCTTCATATGGGATGGATCTACTCCATTTCCCTGCTTTTCCTACTAACTTTTGAGAAAAAGTGCTGCTTGATTTTTACCTTTCCCTGCCAGCAGTCCTTGAGCCCATATTAACATGAGGCATCTTTCTGATAGATGTCAGAGCCTGGGTCATATGCTTGTGTTCTGTCGGAATTAGAGGCTGAAAAGCAAGCACTGACATTATTAACCCCCTGGTTCTCTTCTTAACAGTCATAACATAAAGAGTGCTCAACACAGCAAAGGAGGTCTGGGTAGTCGAAAGTCACGAAGTTAAACATCCATTCTCAATGTCCATGTGTCAGGACCTGTGCTCAGAGCTTGAAAGATAGAACTAATTTTATGTTCTGTGTGTGAGAAAATGGAGAAAGAAAAGAAAAGTTAAATAATTTCCCCAATATCACAAAGCCATTAATTGACATTGTTAATATTTAAACCAAGATGTCTTAAAGCCTTAAGATAAAACCTTAAAAGTTTTAAAACTTCTCTTTAGCTATGTCTTTTAAAAACAAAAACATAGATTAACTGGCATGTAATTTTCTTGGTGACAATATTTATTATGTGGAAAATTATTCAGATTCTTTTTGAATTTCAAATCATTTCCACATAAGAAACGTTGTAATATATGTATAGAGGTTTCAAGGGTACTGTTATCATCCATATAATTCAAAGTGATTAATTTTAAGTTAAGAGAGAATTTTTGTTTCTTTCCTAATTAGACTCATTAATAATCTTAATATTTTTTTAAAAAGTCAAATAAGTATTTTATGACAAATAAGAAAATTATATATTTGTATAACCATATTCTTATATAATACATGCTTCAATTTAAATATAATTAAATAATTCCTTGACTAAATTACTGTTCACCTCTTAAAGGCAGGTTATCGAGTCCTCATAGACATTTGTTCTTCTCCTCAAATTATGGTAAAATCATGAAATACATCAGAAACTATCACAACAGTATAATTAAGATTCTATTCATATTTTATTGATACATATTAGATCTGCAATTATAGAATTAAGGTTGAACACAATGCAACGTTGACCTTTAATAAAATGAAGTGTTTCTAATGGTGTACAAGTCATTGCTCTATATTTCATGGAAAGCATTCTCCATGACTACATAATCTCCCCTCCCTTTATTATAATAAGGAGCATTATAGGAGAGTATGCAGGAGATGAAAAGTGAACTTCCATGGTAAAGGTAATGATCTTTGAAAATTTTCTCTAATGGGTAATTTGTGGCTCAGTGGATTTCAAGAGATTATTGGTTTTGGAAATGGATTCTATCAACTAAGGCGATAATGAAAATCATTAGGGCTGAATAAAATAGAACAGCAAATTTGTAATGAGAGCAAGCAGTCTGGAAGTTTCCAGTTTCCACACAAGTTGAAAGCCTTGTTTAAAAACACAGTTATGAAAAATCTCCATGTAGGCCCATACATATGTGTGGAGTATAGCTTATTTACATTTATAGCAAAGAATCATATCATTTTGAATGCTATTTTTAAATAAAAAGTTCAAAAGCCTGAAATTTAGGATATTATTCTATAATGCAAAAAAACAAAAACAAATTTCCATGTATGCGCTGCTAAGAAATCAATTAATTCACATATAGATTGTATTATAATAGCTCAACCTAAGGGATTTTTGTATCATGGGTTCAGTATAAAAATAGTTGCCAGCATCATTTCTGGACAATTTGTCTGACATTCTAAGCCAACTATTTCTTGATCTACTTATTTTCCTTATTCATTTCTTGTTTGCGTTGGTTCCTCTGGACACATGATAGTTTAAAGAAATAAAACTCAGGAATAAAAGGATTTATTTTTTTTCCTTTAGAAAATGTGTTACTTCAAACCATATAATATTTCCAATAATATATCTTAAATATTAAAAACTATTTTGTATAGCAGTTACTCTATATTGATCATGTTGAGCTAATTAACTTATAAAAGCAGACATAAGAGTTATGACTTCTAGATACATGTATTTGATCATTTAATTTTTTGGAAAAAAAACATATTGGAAGAGGCCTTAAAAATTGCTATAAGTGATAATTGTTGATATAAAAAGATGAAACTTTACATTATAGTTATGGCATTATTAAAAATGAAAAGTTTAATGAGAGTTTTATCCCTCATATTCTTCTCTTACTTGAAATAATTTTTGTCAGTGAAGCATAACAGTGACAACTTTATGAAGACACTCAGAAGACCAAAATAGTAAGACTGACATATTCATCAAAATTTTACATTTACAGATATGTCTTCATTAACTCTCATTATTGTTAACTAAATTTATACATGAAAATTTCGATGAACCACCTTACAATTGTTAAAGCCTTATAAAGTTTGCTTGTCAAGTCTGAAAGTTAATGTGTATAAAAGTAAGGGGGGGAGTGGAATAAAAACACAATAATAAAGTCATAATTCAGATTGTTCTGCCTAAAAGGTAAAGCTAATAAGCGATTAAAGACTAAAAACCTATTCTTTGTTTGCTGAGTGTCACTTGGTTAATAACTTACCTAACAAAAAGTAAAGTTCTTCCATCCTTCATCCTGGGCCATAGTTGCGATCTATTCTTTATATGAATGTGTGAGTGATTGTAAATTGGTTTTATAATAGTACTGAGTACATTGGATGCTTTTCCTCCATTCTTGAGATACTTTACTAAGTAGGATACAGGAAGGATGGGAGGGGAGGGGAGAGGTCAGATGGAGGGAGGGTGAATGATGGATCACACCTATGGTGGATATTGCAAGGGTACATGTTGGATTTATTAAGCATAAAGTATAAATGTCTTAACACAATAATTAAGTAAAAGAGGTGAGAGATATATTAACCAGTATGATATAAAAATTCCAAATTGTATATAAAATCAGCACATTGATACCCATAAATGCATTAATGTATACATGATCTACCTCTTTATGAATAAAAAAACCCACTTCCATCAATATAAAAATGTAGAAAAAATATCTCAGTGTAATAAAAGGCATTATTGAAGAACCTATAGCTGAAATTGTATAAACTGGTAAAATACAGACTGTTTATCCCTAAGATCTGGAACAGAGATGTCAGTCCATCTCTCTTATCTACATTTTGCTGAAAGTCTTAGATAATAAAACAAGATAAATGAAAGGAATTCAGATTGTAAATTAAAATAACATTCAAAAATAGTTGAATATTTCAAAGTGAGACAAGCAGAGATGAACAGAGTAACAAAAACAGATTATTCAAATCAAAAGTAAATATTGATTTCATAAACCCAAATTCAAATATAATAAATGTTGCCATTTTAGATGAATTATGGCAACAGCACAATGAAATTCCATGTAGCTGTGTAGACTTATATAGTTGACCATTAAACAACTTGGGGGTCATTGGCCTTGATCCCTATGTAGTCAAATAGCAACATGCAACTTTTGACTACTCCCAAATTACAGATAACATAAACAAGACAAATTTTGTATGTCATACAAAATACATACTGTATTTGTAAAATGAAGTAAGATTGAAAGAAAATGCTCTTAAGGAAATCACAAAAAAGAGAAAATATAATTACTATTCACAAGAAAAAGTAGATTATCATGAAGGCCTTCATCCTCATCATCTTCAAGTGGAATAGACCAAGGAGGAGAGGGAAGAAGTTAAGACTAACTTAAGTCTGAAGTAGCAAGACTAACTCAGAGATGACAGAGGCAGATAAAATAATTCTCATATTAGCGGACCCCCCACAGTTCAAACTCATGTGGTTCAAAGGTCAACTGTAGTATTATACTGTCAATTTACTCAACCATATAACCTTTCATATAAACATTTTAGAAAAGGCTAAATTAAAAGAAAATCTTTAGGTGAGTCATTAATGTTAATACAGAAAATCTTAAAGAATTTTTAAGTGACCAATACCAGGACAAATTACTATTTACAATTTTATTAAAGAAATTTCACAACATTTAAATACTTTTAGACAAATGTGCTTTCATCTCACAAAAGTCATTACTTCTGGAGAACTGTATTCTAATTCAAAATGTAATGAGATTTTGCCTCCTAGGTATTTGTGACTTTGAAAGGGAAAAAGTATCCCATTGTGCTTTTTAAGAGAAAACATGTTTCATTTCTTTGTTTTCTCCTATTATACATGTCTTTATTTTTAATTTATTTTCATTGTATGTATTTAAGATGTATAACATTATGTTTCAATATACATATACATATACTGTGAAAAGATTACAGTAGCTAAGCAGATTAACACACCATCACTTTCTATAGTAACCTCTTCAGTGTGTATATCTGTGTGGTAAAAGCATCAAAAACCTCCAAATTTTTTGGAGGGAGCTAGGGAGAGTGAAGAAGGGGCAGAGCAAGATGAAGGACTAGAGACATCTTGCTGCTACTCCTGGTGTGACCAGGAAAGTGGTTTTCAGGAATGCCTGGCTACCAGAATCAGCCCTGAAACATCACTCCAGGGCCACGGTGAAGCGGCAAGACACTTTGGGAGCCAATGAGGAGATCCGGAGTTGAGGATAACTGATGTGGAAAGCAGGTACTTGATCCAGGCAGAGACTGACTGGTTGGCTAGCTCTCCCAAGCAGGTCTGGGGATAGGAAAGGGTTGTGCTACAGAATTTTGATTTTGGACTGGGCAGCTCCAGTGAGCAGCAAGTAGACTTGAACGGGCTTTGACATCCACGGGTGAAGGCCCTGTGGGTTGGTTCTCATATCAGCTTGGCTGCTGATGGGTACCACCATTGTGGGAAGCCTGCTTGCACAAGGGTATCAGTCTGCAATCCTAGTGCAAAGAAGGCCCAGCACCTGCTGAGCTCAACCATATATCCTTGGGATGAGCTGAGCTGCCCCACAACTCCCAGGAGGGCCACTTTGTTGCCAGGGGATACTATCTGATGATCTCCTGGGAAGTCTGGTGAGAGCTCTGGGACCTCAGACCCCAGGAACTGGATGCTAACAAAGTAAACATGCCTAGATTGAGGGCAAAACCCTCAGGAAGAGAAGATCTGATCTCCTTTGCAACCAGAGAGTGGCTTTGACCCTGATCATATAAAGTAAATTCAGGGTCTGTTCTCCATCTGCTAACACCAACACCGCCACCTGGTGTCTGTAAAATATTGCCATATTTATATTACAGACACTCAAATACAGCATATTGATTTACATTTTTTGCTTCTTTTTTCATTTTTTTCCTAAGCTCTTTGCTTTTCTTGTTTTTGTTTTTTTTTTCTGTTTTGTTGTATTTTTACTTTTTGATTTTTGAAATAGCAAGGGCTCCTCCATTTTTGTTAGGATTTTTCAGTCCTTTTTAGTCTTTCTTTACTTTTTATTTTTCCTATTTTTCTCTCTTTAGAGAGTGTTCTACTTTTCTCATCTTTACCTGATAAATTTCTTATATTATATATAAGATATTACTTTTTTATTACTTTTTATTTTTCTTTGTTATCTTATACAATTATATTTTTTATTTTCTTCATCTATTTTTATCATTTTTCTCTATTCTATGAGGGCAGGTAGGTCAGAGCATTAGTCTGGCTGAGGGTCATGGCACTGGTGTGACTCAAGGAGGCGACAAGCTCACAGTCATGGTTGTCCTTCCACCTTTGGCCTTAGGCTTAGAGCAACTAAAGTTAAGAAAGAGAAAGATGGTCATTTCATATTGGTCAAGGGAACAATAAATTAAGAGAACATTTCAATTCCAAATATTTATGCACCCAACTTAAATGTTCCATGATTTGTGAAACAGAAATTGATTAGTCTGAGCAAAAATGATATCCCATAATGCCATAATATCTAGGGACTTTAACACCCCTCTGGTAGAAATAGATAAATCACCTAAACAGAAATTAAACAAAGATACAAGGGCTTTAAATGCAACCGTAGAACAACTGTGTTTAATAGACATACACAGAACATGCTGACCATCCAAGGCTAAGGAATATATGTTCTTCTCATTAACCCATGGAACATGTTCCAAAATAGATCATATCCTATGACACAATCAAACCTCAACAAAATCTATTGATGTGATAAATTACATTTATGGATCTGTGTGGGTCAAACCAGCCTTTTATCCCTTGGATAAAGCCTATATGTTCAAGATGAATATTTTTTTAAATGTGCAGCTATAATCTATTGGCTAAGATTTTATTGAATATTTTTGAATCTATACTCATTAGTGAAATTTGTCTGTATTCATTCTTTATAGTTAGGCCCTTTACTGGTTTGGGTAACAGAGTGATGTTCACTTCATAGAATCTGTTTGAGAAAGTTCTTTCCTTTTCAGTGTCTTTTAATAGGTTCTACAGCATAGGTACAAGCTCATTGAAGCTTAGACAGAATTCAAGTGTGAAGCCATCTGGTCTAGGGATTTTTGTGTGTGAGTGTTGGAAGTTTTTTCTTTTTATTGTTTCTTCAATCTCAGTGCTTGATATTAGTCCGTTAATAGATATATTTCTTCTTTGTTAAGTCTAGGAAGATAGTGTGATTCCAGGCATTGGTCTGTTTCCTCCATGTTGTCAAATTTTTGACTGTAGAATTTCTTGTAGTAATCAGAGATAATCTTTCCTATGTTTGTTGTACTAGTTGTTATTTCCCCCTTTTTTGTTTCTGATTGAGGGTATCAGAGATTTTACTTTTCTATTTCTATGTAATATCAGGAAAGTTTATCAATTTTATTTATCTTTTCAAGGAACAAACTTTCTGTTTCATTGATTTTATGAATTATTCTTTTCTTTTAAATTTTATTTATTTATGATTTAATTTTGGTTGTTTCTTTTCTTCTGGATATGAGATTGGATTGCATGTCCTTTTCCATTTCATTAAGCTTATTCATTAGATTCTTGCTGTGGTCTCTTTCTGTTTTTCAGATATAGGCATCTAATATGATAAATTTCCCATTTAGGACTACTTTTGCAGAATCCCACAGGTTTTGGTAACTTGTGGTTTCATTGTTGTCATGTTTGAGGAATTTAACAATTGCCTTCTGTGCCTCTTCCTTAAACCAGCTGTTATTCACCATAAGGATGTTTAATTTCGATGCCTTTGTATGGGGATAAAACATTTGTTGGATTGAGTTCCGCCTTTATTACCTGTGGTCTAAAAGATACAAGTTATAATTTCAATTATTTTGATTCCATACTTGTCCACATAGGAGAGAAATTTAATTCTATTCAAGTTGAGGGGAAAGATGATAAAGGAGGGTGAGGGGACAGGGAGTAATTGGTGTGCTCCCACTTAAAAGGCATAGGTAGGGGTGTATGGCACACCTTTTGGGTCTGGGACACAAATACAAAGACTTTAAATAAAAAATTTAAAAAATGTGGCAATTTTGTACCTTTTGAAATACATCTCCTCAGTTTCTCCTCCTCCCTTCTCTGGTAACCACTATCCTCCTTTTTTTTTTTTTTTTTTTTTTCCTTTGCACTTTTTGTCAGGGCTGGGTTTGAACCCACCACTTCTGGCATATGGGGCCAGCATCCTACTCCTTTGAACTATCCTCCTTTTTTTAAAATTGACTTTATATGTAATTGAGATCATGCTATATTTTTGTTTTTATAGCATTTCTTTTTTATACACAGACATCTTCTAGTTCATAATTTTCACCATTTTGCTTGTAAAATGTAATACTCTTTATGATTCTCTACACTCTGATAGAAAAAAACATTTGCTAATATTAGCAATGCAGACATGTAGTATACATTTTTTTAATAACCATAATATCTTGAATATTTCAGCCAGAAAAATAATATAATACATCTCCTTCAGATAACTATATAAATGCCAGGATTGCTGTAAGTTATTCACACATTACATTTTGTTAAAACAATTTCATTTATGTATCCTTTCATGACAGTATTATTATCTGGGAAGCATAAAAGTAAGGATAGAGATTTGAGTTTATTTATATTTGCAACAATTTAAAATTATGTTTTGTGTAAGTATAATCTCAAATATCAGTAATTTATGTTATAGAATTTTATAACACACATAAACTTTTTGCTTTTTGATACAATATCTTCCACATGCTAATCTTTACCTTTGGAGTGGGGAATTATGTTAATGAATTCTTATTCTAAGCCTTCCACCAAATGTAGAAATTTCCAGATAATGATATAAAGCATTTATTTAATGAAAGTAAAAGTTGTGTATATTTGTTCTTATTTCAAGAGATTAAATTTAAGCTCAGTTTTGTTTACTCAGTGGATCAACATGGCATAAGCTGGGCATTTTTATAACTTATATTCATTCAAATAAATATTGTATTTATGCATAAGCATTAAAATTTTAGAGTGATAAAGGTGCCTGTCTATTCTTACCCTTTCCCCTTTGTGATCACAACACTTTAGCTGCCACCAAAGATACAAAGGGCTTCTGTGTGTGCACAAACATTGACAGCTCTGTAATGAAGATATGTTAACATTAAAATGGTAAGACTTTCAGGGCTGTTCACACTTTGAAAAGGTTAATGAGCAGCGCTACCCACAGCACCCGGTTTAGCTGACTTTGAAATTTTATTGATGAGAAAACTTTTGACTTTTTTCTTACTGAAGAATATGTTGGCTAATTATTTTTATTAACTTCATAAAGGAATGCACATATTTATGTCTTTGTTGTATTAGTCTGCTCTGGTTGCCATAACAAAACACTATATACTAAGTAGTTTAAGCAATAAAAATTTATTTTCTTACATTTGTCATGTCTAGAGCTTATGAAATCAGGATTCCAGTATAAGTAGATTTTTGTGAGAGCACTCTTTCTGGCTTGAAGTCACCTTGTTGTGTTTCCTGCATGATTCACATGTGAATATAAACATTGAGCAAGATCTCTAGTGTCCCTGCTTATGAGGGCACCTATCCCATCATGGGGGCCCCATCCTCATGACCTCACCTAACCCTAATTGCTTTCTAAAAGCTCCACCTCCAAAAACTGCCACATTGGGTGTTAAGGCTTCAACATACGTGGTGTAAACTTGTTAAACATGGGGGGGGGACACAAACATTCAGTTCATACCACAAAATATTTTATAATTGAGAAATTAAGAACTATCATTTCAAAATACACATATTTATAGTTTTAATGGCCTACCTATTTGTTGTTGACTAAAACACTGAGGTATAGTTTTTGTCCTTCTTGCTGTGTTAGATTGTATTTCCAGCCTGCCCTTTTATGAAAGCTGAAAACTAATTATTAGTAAAAATAATGGTAATAAAGCAATAATAAAAATGACATTAAAATGATAAAATTGAATTTCATGTTCTCGGTTATAAATAACAGAAAATGGTTCTGACTATTTTAAGCAAAAGTTTAATCTATGGTAGGTATTTCTGGGGATCACTGTATTGGTTGTAGGCTGCAGACTCAGGCTAGGAAGCTGCACAAAATATGAGATTCTCAGAGAACTTGCCAACAGAAAAGGCTACCTAGAAAATTTCTGGAACCTCTGCCTCCATTGAACATTGTTGTCATTGTTGGTATCAACAAATTTAAGTTTTCTTTTTATCTTTGCACTAATATCTCTAAATTTAAACCTCTAGACAAGAGAATCTAAATGACTTAGCTTTGCCTCTCCGGGTTCCTTATATAGAAGCTAATTTGTTGCCTCCCACAATATAAGATGGGACCTATTGAAAAAGGAACTGTTTGATACTAAATAGCAAAATAACAAGTGGTCACTATATAATTCACCACTAGATTTTGCCTGCTCAAATAAAAGAGAATAAAAGCTCTCTTGCCCATTTAAATTTCTAAGTAAATTAATAATACAACTATCCTTAAGAAGATACTCTTTTGCCTAATGGGAGAGAATTCCTAATATTATCCATACTCATCTAACTCTAAGCATAAGACATTTGTAGCATCCTTAAGGTTCACTTTTAAAAATTAATGACATTTTTGAGTAATAGTAAGTTTGCAGAATTATAAGTGGAAAATTCAGAGAGGTCCATTTTATGCCTTGTCACCTCTACTCTCCTCTGTACCAATTCTTCTGTTAATAACAATTTGTATTAGTGTGGTACATTCGTTACAATTGATGAGCCAATATAATTATATTATTATTAATTAAAGTACATAGTAACACTAGGGTTTGCTCTTTCTGCTGTTCATTCTTTAGGTTTTGAAAAAATATGTCAGTACCAAAAATACCCCGTGGTGCACTTATTCATCCCTCCCACTTCTAAATTTGTTACCACCACTGATCTTTTTATTGCCCCATAGTTTTCCTTTTTCATAATGTCTTATTTCATATAGTATACAACATTTTCAGATTGACTTCGTTCACATAGCAATATACATTTCAATTTCTCCATGTATTACCTTGTTATCATATTGTCATTATTTGCTTTTCTGAATTTTATTCTTTTGTATGAATGTACCATCATTTGTTTATACATTCATCACCTATTGGAGGACATCTTTGTTCCTTTCATGTTAAGTGATAGACATTCATTTGCAAGTTTGTGCATGAACTCATTTGGGTAAATATCAAGGAATGTGATTGCCTAGTCATATAATAAAATCTCTAAATTTAAACCTCCAGACTTGAGAATCTAAATGACTTAGCTTTGTCTCTCCAGGTTCCTTATATAAAAGCTAATTTGTTGCCTCCCACAATATAAGATTGGGACCTATTGAAAAAGGAACTGTTTCTACTGTGTGTAGAAAACGTGACTTGATTCACAGGATGGGGGAGCAGCAATTGGTAGGTACACAGGGGAGGTGGAACAGTCTGCCTGAAGACTGTCACCAATATCTTCTTTCCATCAATGACAGCCACATTTGCCAGGTCACTTGAATTATCTCCCAAGCTCCCGTCAGTTGTCCAATGCCAGTCATAACAAAGATAATGCCAGCCCTGACATAAAACATGCAGCTGGTATGGAGTAACCAGGTCCCACATCAGTGACACAATTTTGCTCTTCCCACAGGTGATGAAGGGCAGACTTTTTTTAAGATACCAGTGATAATTTCCAACAGTCCAGAGCTGAATATGGGTTTTCAGAGTGGAATTTTCTTCTCTCTGAAGGTCTTCTAGCCAAACTGCAAGCACAGAGGAATCAGCATTCCAGAGCAAGTTCTTCAAAAACTTCCAAACTGTTTCCAACATTCCCCTCAGCGTTCAGTATTTGCCAAATGTATTTATTTTGGGTTTTACCTTTTCTAATAGGTAGGTAAGAGTATCCCTGGTTATTTCGTTATTTCAATGTGCGTTCCCTAACATCGTGATATTGAGCCTCTCATCATATACTTAGTTGAAGATTCAATCTTTGCACTTCTCTCATAGTTAAATTGTGCTAATATACAAATTTTTGAGTCAAAGTTGCCCATGATGAAAACACTACATAATATACAAATAATTACTTGAGAAAAGGGAATAACTTTTCCCTTTTTTTTCTCAAATAACTCTTACGCTTTTCTTTTACCAGCTACTCATGTGCACTTATCAAGATATATTCTCTCCCTCCTTCACCACTCATTCTGGCCTTTAAGCCCATTATCAGATAGTTGGAACTTCTTACTTTGTGACTAACTCAAACCCTTATTTTAAAGGTTCTGTTTTTGCTAGGTTTTTTTTTTTTTTTTGCAGTTTTTATCCAGCGCTGGGTTTGAACCCACCAGTACTGGCATATATGAGGCTGGAGTTATAGTATCCATTATAAACTGGCTCGGCGCCTATAGCTCAACTGGCTAAGGCGCCAGCCACGTACACCTAAGCTGGCGGGTTCGAATCCCCAGCCCGGACCTGCCAAACAACAATGACAGGGGCAACCAAAAAATAGCTGGGCATTGTGGCGGGCGCCTGTGGTTCCAGCTACTTGGGAGGCGGAGGCAGGAGACTCGCTTGAGCCCAGGAGTTGGAGGTTGCTGTGAGCTGTAATGCCACGGCACTCTACCCAGGGGGACAGCTTGAGGCTCTGTCTCAAAAAAAAAAAATAATAATAATAATTTATTCTTGCCCCTAGGTTACAAAAATATCTTTCTCCTTTTTTTTCCTGTTAAATGAATTTTGTCTTTGTCCCAGTTTTCAATATATTGCCTTACAGTTCAAAATCTATCCTTCATTGCCTGCTCAGCAGAAATCAAGATGATCCCTTTAAAGATTCTCCTTTACCTACTGGCATGATATAAAACTTCATCAGTAGAGGGTCCTAGAGAGAGACCAGAGGAAAAAGGTTTTTTCCCTCTTCCTGGTTCTCCCTCTGGGCAAGATTTTGTAGCATGCCATTTCTTTGACATTGAGATAATCATACACGTCTTCTCCAGCACCTGGCTCCTACACACAGCAGCCAGCAGTGCTCAGTATCCACTAGCTTCCCCTGGAACTCTCTTGGGTAGATTTCTAGCGAATTCCATTTTCCCACCATCCAGTGAAGAGGCCACTCCTTCTGCAATATGTTTGAATCTCAGGTGTGATAGCAAGAAGGACTCATCTTTGGGCATTCTATCTTTCCCTAGAGTTAGTGGCTAACCCTTACATCTCTGACTCACATATTCTTTAGGGTTCTATTTCTTACCACCCAATCTCCTATTACTTTCATCCCTTGTTCTAGTTAATAGCTCTTTGTATTAAACTTTCCCTGTTCAAGTTACTGTGTGGTTTCTGTCTCCCATTTGGACCCTAGAGTCCTATTGTCATTTATTTCAGTATACTTTTATTGTATATTAAATTTTCATATTTATACATGGGTCTATCTCTGGGATCTCTATTTTATGTTATTGGTCTCTTGGCATAATTTAATCTTTAATGTGGTACTAGGTGAGAAGTACTTAGCCATTACCTAGCGCACAGTAGGTATTCATTGAACGGTAGTGATAAGATCATAGTGGGCCCTACCTATCTTTGCCCTATCAGAGCACCTGTCTAAGACCAATAATCACAGTTTAATGTAACTTTATGGGCTGGGAGAAGCAAGACACCTCTAGGAGGGAGAGAGGCATGTTTCTCAGTTAATTTATGAATGGATAAAAATCCAGGAATGTCTGGGGTTTTCTGACTTTTAGCCACTACTTTAGTCATTACCCATAATTCACATTAAGTAGGCATTTTTTCCCATAATAATTCTGATAGATCTATAATTTTTGTATTTTCTTGGATGTAATTAGAAATCATAAAACTTTACAATACAGCCTCATAGAGGAATTCTGGAAAATGCCCCAAGTATGCATAGTACTTTGTTTCTTTGTTTCTTTCCTTTTTTTTTTTGAGACAGAGTCTCACTATGTCACCCTTAGCAGAGTGCTGTAATATCACAGCTCACAGCAACCTCAAACTCCTGGACTTAAGCAATTCTCTTGCCTCAGCCTCCCAAGTAGCTGGGAATACAGGCACCTGCCACAATGCCTGGCTATTTTTTGTTGCAGTTGTCATTGTTGTTTAGCTGGCCCCCGGGGTGGATTTGAACCTGCCAGCCTTGGTGTATAGTACTTTGTTTCTTTTACATCCTTGTTCTAAAGGGGATTTTTTTCTCACAGATTAAGTGTAACTGTAAATTACTCAACAAAATCTGAACAAATAGAAAATCATCTTTCGTTCTTGGATGGGAGGATTAAAATGTCTAGTTTACTGAAATTAATTCATTTAATACAATTCTAGTTATAAACTTAATAACTTTTTTGATGTGGATAAAATAATCTTTAATTTGATGTTATAGTTAGTCACCAGAAATAAATTCCTTCCCTCCCTGATGTGGAGTTCTTTCCCTTTGAACCTGGGCTGGGCTTAGCAACTCAATCAATAGAATGCTGACTTGCTTAATCAATAGAATGCAGAGGAAGTGTGCTTGGGAATTTCCAAGGTTAGATCATAAGAAACATTGCAGCTTCCCTCTGTATCTCTGCGGATATTTGCTCTTGAGGCACTCCCTCTCAGAACCCAGATGCCATGATGTGAGAATCCCAAGCCACATGGGCAGGACACTTGTAAACACTCTGACAGTCTCAAGTGAGCTTCCAAAAGACAAACCACATCAGCTTCCGTGATGTGAATAAGCCACTCTGGATATCCAGCAAGCCCAGTGAAGCTTTTAGAGGACTCCAACCCCACTCATCATCTCCCAGTCACATGAGAGACCCAAGTGAGGACTGCCCAGCAGAGTTCAGTCGAGTCACTGGAGCGTGAGTTGTTGTTTTAAGTCGCTGAGGTTTGATGTGACTTGTTATACACTAATAAATCACTAGAACAGAAATTAATGCCAGAAGTGTTGTGCTGCTGTCACAAAATACCTAATACATGTGCTAATGACAAGATCAGGTAGGGGTTGGAAGCTGGAAGGGAATCAAAGAGGCCGTTAATGAAGATTGGAAGGAGAGCAAAGAAATTGTTATTCAAAGCTAGAGAAGGCTCAGTGCCTGTAGCTCAGTGGCTAAGCTACCAGCCACATACACTGGAGCTGGCTGGTCCGAGTCCAGCCTGGGCCTGCCAAACAACAAAGACAACTACACCCCCCAAATAGCCGGGCATTGAGGTGGGCACCTGTAGTCTCAGCTACTTGGGAGGCCGAGGCAAGAGAATCGCTTAAGCCCAGGAGTTTGAGGTTGCTATGAGCTGTGACGCCACGGCACTCTACTCAGGGCGACATTTAAAAAAAGATAATAATACAAACTGGAGAAAAAAAAATAAAGCTGGAGGAAAAAAAAACAGTAAATCTGGAGAAAAGGCAATTGCTGTTAGGTAGGACAAAAATGTTCAGAGAATGTCACCTGTGGTAAAACATAAAATACAAAGAATATATAAGGTACTGGTAAATTGGGCTAAGGGGATTTCTAGGCAGAATGTTCCTTCCTTCCTTCCATCCTTCCTTCCTTCTTACTTTCTTTCTTTTTCTTTTCTTTTTTTTTTTTTTAAGAGATGGGATCTTCCTATGTTGCCAGGCTGGCCTTGAACTCCCTGGAGCAAGGAGTGATTGTCCTCCCTCAGCCTCCAAAGTAGTTCAGACTACCCCTGCACACCCTCCCACCCAGCTCCAACTGATTTCTTTATAGCTGTCAACGATAAGATACAGAAAGAGAAAATGAACACAAAAGGGAACTGTTCAGGTTTCTGGAAGAATTTAGAGGATATAAAAAGTGCATGGGACAATGTTTCTAGCCATCAAAAGTTTCTCAAAGTAAGAACATTGTTAAGATAAAGATAAAATCAAAAGTGCAACTGGGAGAATCTGTAAGAGCTCAGAAAGTTGTATTTTTTTTTTTGAGACAGAGTCTCACTATGTTGCCCTCGTTAGAGAGCTGTGGTGTCACAGCTCACAGCAACCTCAAACTCTTGGGCTTAAGCGATTCTCTTGCCTCAGCCTCCCAAGTAACTGGGACTACAAGTACCTGTCACAATACCCAGCTGTTTTTTGTTGCAGTTGTCATTGTTGTTTAGCTGGCCTGGGCTGGGTTGGAACCTGCCAGCCTTGGTGCATGTGGCTGGTGTCGTAACCACTGTGCTAGGAGTGTGGAGGCAAGCTCCGAAAGTTTTAAGCAGCTGTGTGTGGTGGCTCATGCCTGTAGTCCTAACACTTTGGGAGGCCAAAGAGCTCAGGAGTTTAAGACCAGCCTGAACAAGAGTGAGATTCCATCTCTACTAAAAACAGAAAAATTAGCCCGGTGCTGTGGTGCATGCTGGGAGTCCCTGCTACTTGGGAAGCTGAGGCATGAGGATCACTTTAGTGCAAGAGTTTGTGGTTTCTGTAAGCTGTGATGATGCCATGGTGGCATTCTACCCAGGACAACAGAGTGAGACTCAGTCTCAAGAAATGTACAGGCTCGGCGCCTATAGCTCAACCGGCTAAGGCGCCAGCCACGTACACCTAAGGTGGCGGGTTCGAATTCGCAGCCCGGGCCCGCCAAATAACAAATAACATCAGGCGCCTGTAGTCCCAGCTACTGGGAAGGCTGAGGCAAGGGAAATGTCTAAGCCCAGGAGTTGGAGGTTACAGTGAGGTGTGTGATGCCACAGTACTCTACTGAGGGTGATAAAGTAAGACTCTGTCTCTACAAAAAACCCCAAATTGTGGGGTTACCCCATTAACCTCCCTCTTCTTTTTTTTTTTTTTTTGAGACAGAGCCTCAAGCTGTCCCCCTGGGTAGAGTGCCGTGACATTACAGCTCACAGCAACCTCCAACTCTGGGGCTCAAGCGAGTCTCTTGCCTCTGCCTCCCAAGTAGCTGGGACCACAGGCACCCGCCACAATGCCCGGCTATTTTTTGGTTGCAGCCGTCATTGTTGTTTGGCAGGTCCGGGCTGGGGATTCGAACCTGTCACCTTAGGTGTACATGGCTAGTGCCTTAGCCGGTTGAGCTATAGGCGCCAAGCCTAACCTCCCTCTTCTAAGTTTCCCCTCAGGAGGAGAGGCCTGTGAGAGCCACAGAGGAGATGCTCTCCAAAGATTGCGGCACAGTGTATCTGAGCAATGCAGGGTTGAATGTGTGCACAACCTCTTAGAACTACTTCCAAGAAGAGAATCTGCTGTGAGAAGTGGAGGTGGGTGACCACTTTCAACCTCCATACTTTCAGGATTTGGCACGGCATTCTTGCCAAGGCATACCCACTTGTCCCAGCCAATGACTAAGCCCAGCTGGCACGTAGAATTGGGCCACTTCCACCCAATGTGGGTCTCCTCCAGTGGGCAATGGTCTGACCTGGACTTTTTCAGAACTGCACTACACTCTGGGCCTCTTCCCACCCAATCCTCCTTTCTCCTTTCCTTTCATGGGTGTCAGGCCTGCATCATGGCCTGAAGGCTTTCCCTGGTTACTCCTGCTTCCCCTCATTTATCTTTCACAGGCATTTCTCCCTTGAACTTCTGATTCCATCCTTAGCAGCTGCCTGCAGGGGGATAGGGGGTTACACAGCCCCTAACTGTTTCTGAGAAACAGTTTGGTCTGTGTGTTGCCATAAGGAAAGCCTAAAACATATGTTATTGGCTGTGGCAGTGGACAGCAGACAGAAGGTGGAAGGGTTTTTTTTTGAGACTCTCACTTTGTCACCCTTGTTAGAATGCTAGGGCATCAGAGCTCACAGCAACCTCTAACTCCTCTTGGGCTCAACTGATTGTCTTGCCTCAGCCTCCCGGATAGCTTGGACTATAGGTGCCTGCCACAACACCTAGCTATTTTTAAAGATGGGGTGTCACTCTTGCTAAGGCTGGTCTTGAACTCCGGAGCTAAGGCAATCCACCTGCGTTGGCCTCCTAGAGTGCTGGGTTTACAGGTGTGAACCACTGCCCGGCCTGGAAAGGTTTTGAGGGAAAATGCCACAGGGCCTCAGAGACAGTGTTGGCTGAGACCTGAAGGACCTTGGGGAGGTGGTTGGTGGAAGCACAAAGGGAAGTGAGAAAGAAAACTGCTTTTGAAAACTGTAAGAAAGGGAATCTTTTCCCAGAAAGTTTGCCCAGTACTGCCACAAGAGATATTATAGAAAATAAGAAATGTCCCTAATGAGCTCAATAACCTAGCTGAGGAGATTTCTAGGCAAAATATTGAAAGTGCTACCTGGCTTCTACATGCTGCTTGTGATAAAATGTGAGAGGAAAGAGGTAAACTAAAAAACAACTGTTGGCTCCGTGCCTGTGGCTCAAGTGGCTAAGGCACCAGCCACATACACCTAAGGTGGTGGGTTCGAATTCCCAGCCCGGGCCCGCCAAATAACAACGACAGCTGCAACCAAAAAATAGCCAGGCGTTGTGGCGGGCGCCTGTGGTACCAGCTACTTGGAAGGTGGAGGCAAGAGACTCGCTTGAGCCCAGGAGTTGGAGGTTGCAGTGAGCTGTGATGCCACCACACTCTGCCCAGGGGGATAGCTTGAGGCTCTGTCTCAAAAATACAAAACAAAACAAACTGTTAAGTATAAAGGAGCCCACATACTGTATGATTCCATTTATATGTGTTAAACAGAAAAAATAAAACCTTAGACAAGTCCAAACTTCAACTGAGTTTATTTGAATAAAGAAAATCAAAGCAAAACAGAGCAAAACAAAGCAAAGCAAAACAAAAACAATTTCCAAATTGGGCAGCCCTCCAATTGTTCCAGACAGGAACAAGTTCAGGGAACTCCATTCAATACCGTGATCTGACAGCATTTATAAGAAATGGAAGTGGGGCTCGGCGCCTATAGCTCAACCGGCTAAGGCGCCAGCCACGTACACCTAAGGTGGCGGGTTCGAATCCCCAGCCCGGGCCCGCCAAACAACAATGATGGCTGCAACCAAAAAATAGCCGGGCGTTGTGGCGGG
>CAUYTI010058039.1:0-55134 GCA_963575145.1 Galago senegalensis
TGGTCCCAGCTACTTGGGAGGCGGAGGCAAGAGACTCGCTTGAGCCCAGGAGTTGGAGGTTGCTGTGAGCTGTAATGCCACGGCACTCTACCCAGGGGGACAGCTTGAGGCTCTGTCTCAAAAAAAAAAAAAAAAAGAACACAAAGCAAGATATTCAGGAAATTAGTGGTATGGGTAACAAAACAATGGTAGGAATAATGCAATTCAATTTTAACACCTTGGTATGGTGAATCACGCTAAGGGGAACCTAGTGCCATAAGCTTGTAGGGGATTTTCTTTCTCAGGCTAGAGAGGTTTTGTTTCAATAAAAAGGAGGAAGTTGGTTTGACATAAGCTAAAGGGAAGAGTTAGAAACAGTTTTCAAGGCCCAGCAGCTCGCTCACACTAGAGTCATCAAACAGAATCACAAAGGAAGCCAAACGAAAGGGCAAACCTGGGAAAACCACAGAACACAGGGAAACTCTTCACAGGCTGCAATTCTGTCACATGATGGTGGCTTGGAAGAAAAACTTTCCCAGATACGTGGTGGAAACTGAAGGCTTGGAATAGCCACAGAACATAAAACGCAGTACTAGAGTACTTTGTGTTTTTACTCCAAATTCACAGTAAAAGCCACTCATTTTTTTTCTCCTCAACAGAGCTCCTGTCAAGTTCTCTGCACATAGCAGGAAGATAACGGGAACTTGGTTCGTGAGCTTAGCTGTGTTTTTCTAACTTAGGCAACCTTGGTATGCCTCATACTGGGATGCCTTGGAAACCTACAAAGAAGACCCAACTAATACAGTATAGAAGTCTGGAGAAAAACCACAGAAGCAGCAAAATAATAACAACAAAATTACCTCTTGGAGACTTTAACTGTTCTCCAGTGCTTTTTAGGGTCTGGGTATTGGACAGCAAGTGTTTTGCTCACCAGAAATTTAAATTAGAGCGTGTGACAAGCAGCCGTTTCTCACTGCCTTTCCTAAGTCACACCTACAAGGGCAGCAGGGACAGCTGGTCTTTGGGGATAGCTAGTTTTTGTAAGATTAACATCTGAGGACGGTGGTACGGAGGACAGCCTTACCGCTCCATCCTCTCAGAGGTGCTCTCTGTCTCTTTTTCTACTAATCCTGAAAGGACTAGATCTATAGATAAGAGTTTCACTTCTGGGCACTGTGCTAAGAAAGAAGACAGAATTGAAATAAATGTTTTTTAGCCTCAAGGAATTTACTTAATTCTCCTGCCAGTCAATTAAGACACCAAAGAAAGGCTGGGTGTGCGGGCTATAATGCCTGTAATCCTAGCACTCCGGAAGGCTGAAGCAAGAGGATCAGTTGATCTCAGGAGTTTGAGACCAGCCTGAGCAAGAGCAAGATCTTGTCTGTACTAAAAATGGAAAAATTAGCCGGGTATTATGATGGGCACCGTCAGTCTCAGCTACTCAGAAGGCTGAGACAGGAGGATTGCTTGAACCTAGCAGTCTGAGGTGGCTGTGAACTAGACTAATGGCACCGCACTATAGCCTGGGCAACAGAGTGAGACCCTGTCTCCAAAAAAAAAAAAAAAGACACCGAAGTGTCAGAACCTTCAGAAGAGACATCTTCCAATCCCATCTCACATAGGGGCAGCCTCACTGTAAGCTTTAATTTCTGACCTACTCCTCTATAAATTCAAGTACAAACAAAACCAGAAGCATCAATTACTAAATTCTAGCAAATGCCAGCCAAGTCAGTGTTATCTCTAGAATAAGTAAAGCCTTGTGTTCATGATGATGATGTTTCAGACCTATGAAGCCAGTTTCTCTTATGCTGATAGCTAATTGGTAACTCATTCACCTTCCTAATTTTCATCTCCCCTCCTCTATGACAAGGTGTTGATAAAGGGAAACCCAAAGTCACATTAGTTGGTGCATTGGTTTTTATAGAAGCAAGTTTTACTTCTACAACAGTCAGTTCCTATGAGTTCCTGGGTGTGTCCAATGTCATTTTTATGCCTCTTTTCTATAGTTGTGGGTAACTGGAATGTGAACATACTGTATTTACAATTCTTGGGCCTTGATAATTCTTTGATCCAAATGGATATTATCTAAATCGTGGAGGATCTTTCTCTGGGCAAGGCACTACAGGGAATAGAGACAAGGGAATGTCCTAAGATCCAGGAGCTCATGTACTCTCTAGTATTAGGATTCTTTATAAAGTCTCTATTTTCTATACACCTTGAGGCAAATAAAGACCTTACACTGTATTTTAAGTCATTATGGAGAAGAGCTAGTAAAGACACCTCTATAGAGAGGCCACATCCTCTATACCACACAGAATCGAAAAACAATATTAATAATAGTTAGTACAACATAATAGGAGCTAGTACAAGGTGCTTACTCTTTACCCATCTTATATACACACATACACATATATATCTCCTCTCTTATCTTTCACAGCAATTCTATGAGAGAGGTATATGTTACCTTTATTTTACAGATGAGAAAAGAGGAAGTAGGCAGAGGAAAGCTGGGAGGCTAATTGCGGGAAACGGATAGTTTGATGTAGCATGAACAATTTGGTGGCTCGGCGCCTGTGGCTCAAGCGGCTAAGGCGCCAGCCACATACACCTGAGCTGGTACAAATCCAGCCCAGGCCTGACAAACAACAATGATGGCTGCAACAAAAAAAGAATAGCTGGGCATTGTGCAGGCACCTGTAGTCCCAGCTCCCTCAGAGGCTAAGGCAAGAGAATCACTTAAGCCCAAGAGTCTGAGGTTGCTGTGAGCTGTGACTCCACGGCACACTACCAAGGGTGACATAGGGAGACTCTGTCACAAAAAAAAAAAAAACCTCTAATAGTGCATAATGGCTAAAATGAGTTTAATCAAAATCTGAAAGAGGAAGGTTTGATAGAGGGAGGGTAAAAGGTAGGACCACACCTATGGAGCATATTACAAGGGTACAAGTCAAATCTGCCAAGTGTAGAACATAATAATCAAGTAAATGAGGCGAAAGCTATGTTGATTGGTTTGATGTAACCACGTCAGATTGTATATAAAAAAAAAATCAACACATTGTACCCCACACATGCATAAATGTATTCATGACCTATGTGTATTTGACTTAATAAAAAAAAATCTGAAAGTGTAAGAAATTCCAATGGTACTAAACTGAATTCAGTTACCAAGCATATGACAGGTACAGAAGAAACTCACCAAGATAGGTTTACGTTACCATGCATATATGAATTAACCTTGACTGTCTGAGGCAAAATTCAAATGATTTTTAAGGTACAAAGACATACTTTACAATTATCAGGAGAATAAAAAGAGCAGCGTACAAAAGATAATCCAGCAAAATTAGCAATGTCTTTAATAAAATAAACTGAGAAATGAAGTTTCCTGGGGTATTTACCATATCAAACCCTGAAAAAAAATGCATTCTTTTGTTAAAATGTTGCACTTAAATATCAGTACGCTATTTCTAATCTTCAGGAGTATGGCCTCAGTTTTCATCTGAATGTTTGCTGTTATGTAGATCTGTGCAAATCTCCTTATCAAAAATGTTGGGAGAAAATTTATAAATCAGGACCTGTTTTCAAACTCAGGCAAGTAATACAAAGTTACAGTGGGGTCTAAAACAGTTGTTTTTGTTTACGTTTAATAAAATTTCTGAATAAACACTATTTTTAAATGTACAAAAGACATCCCCTAGAACAGTGGTTCTCAACCTTCCTCATGCTGCGGCCCTTTAGTACAGTTCCTGTGGGTCGCGACCCACGGGTTGAGAACCACTGCCCTAGATGAAAAGTACGTGTAGTATATTGTCACAAAAATTAAGAAATAGTGGAATATTATAAATCATTCATTTTAGAGCAAGCATTCTAGAGTTCAAATGCCTGGTGTGAATCCTACCTCAATCAGCCCACCATTCTAGTTTTGTCTAAGTTCCCTCTGGACTTATTACTTTATCTCTTTCATCAGTTTTAAAAAAGAAAGTACTAAGCGGACCTAGTTCATAAGGATGGTATAAGAATAAAATAAAATAATAAAACAATCTCTGTGATGTTCTTCTTGGCCACACAGGAGTGGGTCATCACGTGGTAGCCCTTAATTTTCACTGTATTGCAGGACACAAGCATTTACTATTTACTCATGAACTATACTGAAGACAGACCTAGAAAATAAGTTTCTTGATGATTCCTAAACCTACCAGGAAAGGTAATGCCCAGCTATTTCTGTAATATACTTCTAAAAATTCTATAATGTCTGATTTGAAATCTGCAAGAAAATTATCAGCTTATTGATGACATTGCACAAGCAGCTTCCTAAAGAGACATGTGTTCATGTTCTCATGTAAGACCAGATATCTGATGTCTCATCACTTCTGATTTGGTATCCTTAGGATTTTCCCAAACCAAAGAAATAAGCCCAAAGAAACAATAAAAAGCAACGGCCCATAGTTTTAAAGCAATACCAACAAACAAACTGATCTGTTCAATCCAAAGCACTCATCTGCAACAGAGACCAGACACATCCAGGTATTGGAGCCATGCTTCTCCCAGGGCATTTTTCAAAAACCCCGCATCGTGTAAAGTTTCTTTAAACGGTTTATTAGGCGGAGCTTGTCAAGGAGCTAGTTAACAGAGCCAATCTGAGAGGCCAGAGACTAGCAATATCGTGTGGACCAGAGAAGAATCCAGGCAAGCTTTTAATTTCCTATTCTCACACCTCACCATTCCTTCCTTCCCACCCTACACTTCTCTTCCACTCGCCCTTTACTTGTCTTCAACTTAATGATGTATACTGGATAAAATATATAGTCCTAAATCTCATGCCTTGAGCTATTTAGAGACAAGACACTGGGGAGCAGTAATGAAGTAATTAATGCATCTTTTGCCCATGTGGCACATAAAACGTTTCATCTTGAATGATGTTAACAGTATTTCTCACTTTCAAAAGCCATATAGGAAGTTCACATCTCTTAATGCACAACATTAAGTGAATAGACTTCCTATGAGCTGGAAACAAGCAGAGGAGATGAGTACTTACTTCTGCTCAACATAGAGCGGATCAAAGAATTCTGTTGTGATTTTGTTTGCGTACAGCGAACAGCCCGTCATTGAGCACAGCCCTAAAAAGTTATCAGAGGGAAAGGACTATAGTTAGTGCTATTTCACAAACGTCTGGATGTCAATGAAGTACCTTGGTTGAAAGAAAGTTACAATTTACCTGACAATATGAACACAATCCCAGCCAAACAAGCAATTTTAGCTTTGGCTTTATCCGAGCCTCCAACTTTGGTACACTTCATTCCAAAGAGCGCAAATATGGCAGCAAAAAAGCCCAGGCTGACAGCAGCGATCATAAGTCCTCTACATGCCTGGATATAACCTGCAATTAAAGGAGGTCATTTCCGTTAACACAACTCGCGAGGCTGTCCAGGGAGGAATCTTCATTTTACATTGTCATTCTGGACGACCGCTCTGTTTTCCGAAGAAAAAGTAACCGTAATGGTTAAAACATGAGGCAAGATAAGCAAAAAAGACAAGCAAGTGACCCTGGATGGAGTGCCTATTCTATGTCTCAAGTTTAGCTTAGGCATACCCTCAGGCTAGATCTCAGAGTGTAATCCCCACATTCACTGATGAGGAAAGTGAGGCATGCAAAGGTTACACGCTATACCAGAGATGAGTGAGTCAGTGGCAGAAACAGCTTCCCTCTCAGATCAGACTACACAATGTATACAACACTAACTGTCCCCATGAGAAACACCTTTCACTCTTACAACCCTCTAACTTCTTTGTTCATCACTTCTTTTTAATAATGTTTCAATGTCTGACATTATAAAGTTTTATATTGTGCAGCAAGAGGTCCCAGGGGGTCAACCTTCCAATATCAGTGAAAGCTGATGAATGAAACTAACTGGAATTTCATATGAATTGTGAGGATTCTAAATTAAGAAGTGTTTTAGTAGGTGATGACTCATGCCTGTAATCCTGGTACTCTGTGAGGCCAAGGCCGGTGGATTGCTTGAGCTCAGGAGTTCAGCGCCAGCCTGAGCAAGAGTGAGACCCCATCTCCAAAAAAATAGGCAGCTTTGTGGTAGGTGCCTATTGTCAACAGCTACTCTGAAGACAGAGGCAAGAGGATTGCTTGAATCTAAGAGTTTGAGGTTGTTGTACGCTATGATGCCATGGCACTCTACTGAGAGTGATAAAGTGAGATTCTATCTCAAAAATAAAAAATATTTTGGGCGGCGCCTGTGGCTCAGTGAGTAGGGCACCAGCCCCATATATCAAGGGTGGCAGGTTCAGACCCGGCCCTGGCCAAACTGCAACAAAAAAATAGCTGGGCATTGCGGTGGGCGCCTGTAGTCCTAGCTACTTGGGAGGCTGAGGCAAGAGAATCGCCTAACCCAGGAGTTGGAGGTTGCTGTGAGCTGTAATGCTCACTCTACCCAGGGCGATAAAGTGAGACTCTGTCTCAAAATAAATAAATAAATAAAAAGTATTTTAGTGACATGGTATTATAATATTCTTAGGGCACATTTAATAAGATGGGGTTTTTTAAAAGCTCTGTTTTATAGAAGAGTAATTTATAAAGATTAAATCAACCGCTGAAAAGTGTGTCCTGTCAGCTTGTTTGGCTATCCTCCCTATTCCATTCATTTTCCTGGTCACGTATTTTTATTTGCACAGCTAGCATGATGGTAAACTTCAGTGTGGCTTTTGTCCAAGTTTTTAAATTAATAATGGCATAAACTAATAAACTTTTACCACATAAGTCATTTTCATTTCAGTTTGAAACAGGGCCATATTTCACTCTGAAATAGGGATAACGGCACATACTAGGTGTAAGTAAATATTTGTTAAGCAAGTGAACATACACCTACCTCAGGTTTACATTTGGAATGAAAACTTCTTAGTCAGAAAAAACTCCTAAATGCCAAGGTACGGCAAGTCATTCATTAGTGTTCAGACAAAGCCTAAACAATTATGAAACCATGATAGTCGTGACTTTAGGGAGTAAATGTTTGGTGGCCTCCACTCCACTTATTTTTTGGGAAAGAATGAAATTTGAAGTTTTAGTCCTATTCAAAGGGCATTTTGAAGGGCAAACAGGAGCTGCTCTACTTAACTGTAATACTTTAGACCCCCACGAATACAGACTGTGATAACAATGACCTTCCATTGTATAGTGTGAGCTACTTACTCAAAAAATAATTTCACTAATGCTGTGGCTATCAAAAACAGCAAAAGAAACTTATTTTTAGCACAACAAAATAATGAAGGCTTCTTTTGATAGCAATAATCGCGCTGCAGGGCTATTTGGGTCTCTGCTGCCAAATCCTGAGCCAGCTCTATTTTAAACGTCAGCCTTCAAGTTCCTTAGCCAGAGCCCAGGGGACAGCCAGTGCCCAGGGGACAGGAAGCCTGTCAGTCCCTTGCAATATTAAAGAGATTCAGTAAGGATAACCCAAACCTGGTCCCCATTTACCACCAGAGGACTAGGATAGAGTGCTTTCATTATTTCTTTGAAATACATTCTAATCTATAGTTTTGGATATTTTAGCTGACTCTATTTGCAATCATTAAATAAAAGGGGGGGCAGCCTCATATACATATACACAAATAGAAATTTAAAAGGCTCTCCTTGCAGATACTGGTTTTTCCTAGAAAATGTTAGCATGCACCATAATTTGCATTTACTTTAGTTACCTGGCAAGCTTTATTAATGGAAAATGCAAGTTGTCTGGAATTTACCAAAGGTTAAACTCTACAATCTGGTCATTTAGAACAGGGAAGGAATTTCCCAGATGGTAAACAGTGGGTAGAATCCCAGGCCAACCCACTCAATCCTTAATATGGCTGGGAAAATAACAGTAGTCTTTAAGCTTTACATAACTACTGACCATAACTTTTTTTTTCCCCTGAGAATTCTGGCTTTGAGATTTCCTATCCCAACTGGCAGCAGGACCTGGTTTGATCTCTTGCATTAGAGGACAGATGAAGAGAACAGGTTCTGATTAGGTTGGATCCTTTTGTACCAAACAGACCCAGTTTGGAAGGTGAGAAGGTTCTCTCCAGCAAGAGAACAGTAGTAATAACTTGCTAACTTTTCACATGTACAAAAGAAGGCAACTTACACAGAAAATCATTGGCCAGATTTTCTGAAATGGGGAATAAAGAGCAGAGGATAAACTCCCCTGCCAGCCAGCTGAGTTGTTGGTAAGCCTGAGGTTTGTAAATTAGAGTATGAGTCCTTAGAACACCCACAGAATTAGGCCTTAGATGACTTTAAACAACTCCTTCAGAGTTTATCTTTCCACAAGGCAGAACTCTACAATCTAGCTTTTTAGCAGTTCTCCTGAGGGCAAAACTTATAAGTTACACCATCAAGCGAAGTGGTAGTAAAAACCAAGTTAAGGAGGCCATTGTTTTTGACAGGTCTAATTTACTGACACAGTTAATAGCTAATTTACACATTAAAGTGCTGAGGCATGAACATATTTACTTAGAACTTCTCTGAAGTATAATTTATTGTTAGATCTCCTGAGAGAAATGGCAAACAAAATAGCTGAAAATGATTCTCAGCTAAAGTTCAAGCGGTGCTTTGAAAGGAGTACAGGTTAGCAATAAAGGAAAGTCACTCGCTCATTTTGCTGGGAAATTTTCAAACGGTAAAATACAGTGACTTTGAATTAATGAATTCTGTTGGAGGAAACCTTCAAGGTGTTCCTTAAAAGTCAAGTGTTTTTCCAAAGGGTTTGTACCTTATTTTCAATTGCAAACCAGCAAAAATGAAAATATCTACCTGGTGGAGACAGTGCAATAGTAGCACCTGTGCTAGTGGCTGGATTTATTGCGGGTGGTAAAAAAATGTGCTTTTCTTATACCAATATCTCCGTGTACTTTTTCAAATCTTTTGAAAGAAGAGAGGTATGGGGAAGGCAGGACCCTGAATTTCAGCTCTGGCGCTTCTGTACCCACAGTGTGCCCTCACCCAATTTGAGTCTCAGTTTTCTCATCTGTAAAATAGGGATAGCGGCACCTACTTCACAGGACAATATGAACAAAGTGTTTGATGAGTAGTAAGAAACTAAGCAAAGCATCCCTTTCTTAATAGGAAAGTGGATTCTAAGCAGAGGTCAGAGCTGGATTCTTTTTTTTTTTTTTTGAGACAGAGCCTCAAGCTGTCCCCCTGGGTAGAGTGCCATGGCATTACAGCTCACAGCAACCTCCAACTCCTGGGCTCAAGCAAGTCTCTTGCCTCCGCATCCCAAGTAGCTGGGACCACAGGCGCCCGCCACAATGCCCGGCTACTTTTTGGTTGCAGCCGTCATTGTTGTTTGGCGGGTCCAGGCTGGGGATTCGAACCCGCCACCTTAGGTGTACGTGGCTGGCGCTTTAGCCCGTTGAGCTATAGGCGCCGAGCCCAGAGCTGGATTCTTAACATGGCATACCTTTAAATCCAGGCATTTGACTTTGCTCAGCCTAATTTTCCTTACAGGGAGAACCAGTGGCAATGATACCTCCAAGGGTGAAGTCTCAGAGATTTGACCCCAAACAGGAAATTCAGAATATTGACCCCATCCTCTGAGTCCAAGAGGCTTGTTCTTCCTCCTAACCCAAGATGCATGAGAGTTATGAGCCTTCTCTCTCCCTTCTTGGGTTCTCTTTCCAATCTAGATCCCATGTCTAAAGAGAGGATTGGTCTGCGCAGGCCTGTGACCACTACGGCCACTTTCTCCCATCACTTCAAAGGCAACATCAGGACCAGCACCCACCAGATATGGCTGTCCCTACGAACACGTGGCAGAAAGTAGATAGGCAGAGGGGCCCTGCCCTGAAAAGTTCCACTTGCAGGTGGAGGAATCAAATCCCCTCCACAGGAAGATGTAGCTGTGTGATTTAATCCTCCAACATGTTATTCTGAGAGATACAGAAAAGCGCATTGACTGTTTTGCAGTTGGAAATGTTCTTTCCAGCCACAGAAAGACGAATGACTTTGGTTATATTATTACAAATGTCAAAGTTCTAGATGAGAAAAGACATCATAAATTTAAAAGATGGCTCGGCGCCTGTGGCTCAAGCGGCTAAGGCGCCAGCCACATACACCTAAGGTGGTAGGTTCAAGTCCCCAGCCTGGGCCCGCCAAACAACAATGATGGCTGCAACCAAAAAATGGCCAGGTGTTGTGGTGGGCGCCTGTTGTCCCAGCTACTTGGGAGGCTGAGGCAGGAGACTCGCTTGAGCCCAGGAGTTGGAGGTTGCTGTGAGCTGTGATGCCACGGCACTCTACCCAGGGGGACAGCTTGAGGCTCCATCTCAAAAAAAAAAGAAAAAATAAATTTAAAAGACAAGCAGTGGTCTGAGATTGCAATATACATAACAAATGAAGGATGGATAAATCATTTACGCCAAGAAGAAAGAACAGAATCATAGGCATAAGATATGGACAGGCAATTCACAAAAGAGAAAAAGATAAATGGTTAATAAATACATAGGATGGATTTTGACCACTTTTTTAACCGGTGATTTTGACACTGGTAATCAGGGAAATGCCAATTGAAGCAGTAATAAGATATTATCTGTCACTTACTATACTGCATGAAAAACTTGGTGAGAATGGAGAGAAGCAGGTATTCTCACACACTGTAAATAGAAAGTAATTTAGCCGTACAAACTGAATATTAAAATGCATCTGGTATACTACTGCTCTGACAACACTCATTCTCCATGAAGCAGTCTATAGAAATATACATGCATACAGAGAGGTGGATATAAAGGTTTTCTGTAGAGTGCCCACAACAAGGAAAAGTTGGAAAGGGTCCAGTGTTCACAATGAGCCAATGGTTAAATAAACCAGTTTGTCCAGACTAATGGATACTATACAGCAATTAAAAAGGAGTCACTTCTGTATGCACTGACGTGGAAAGATATAGTATGAATTTTAAAGCACTGCAGAATAGGTAGTGTGATGCCATTTGTGTTCCTTTTTTTTAAAGACACAGTCTCACTATGTCGCCCTCGGTAGAGTGCTCTGATGTCACAGCTCACAGAAACCTCAAACTTCATGGGCTTACACGATCCTCTTGCCTCATCCTCCCAAGTAGCTGGGACTATAGGCACTTACCACAACACCCAGCTATTTTTTGGTTGCAGTTGTCATTGTTGTTTAGCAGGCCTAGGCCAGGCTCAAACCCACCAGCCTTGGTGTATGTGGTTGGGACCCACTCACTGAGCTATGGGCGCCAAGCCACCGTTCATGTTTTTAAAAGTCATTTTCTAGTCACATGAGCACACATGAAGGCCATTTTGCAATTTGGGTGGCATATAAATGTGACTCCTCTCTGCTCCACTCCCAGCTGACTACAACTTGATAACAGGATGATTCTCCACCACCTCACCTGTCCACAAGCAAGATACCACCTGCACTCCCACCTCAGGGGCATAAGGGGTAACTATTTTGCACTCAGTAAACCTCTTGGTGCATTTATTAACCTCTCCTCTCCCTTGTCCCCCAACTATCCTATAGAAAGAAATATGCCTGTCTGGCACACTATCTCAGGTAAGAATAGAATTACAACAGAAGGATGTTCCTAAAACAGTAACTGTCAAGCCCATATTCCTGAATGAAAACCACAGAAGCAAGAGCCCACCTGTTCATCTACCTGGGTGTGTGCTCTGCAGAAAACAGGAAATCCAACAGTAACGCCGGGGAATAAACAGTGTCCTAGGTACTTATTTTACAAAACAGGACGCAGCCCCGGATGCCTCCCTTCTAAAACCAAACGTGTATTCCTTATAGGGAGGTACTGAGGTTCGGTCAAACACCACGTTGAGCAACAGTTTGCTTTTCGTGCCAAACACCATCTTAGGGGAATCAAATCTTGTCTTTTATTTACTCAGTTATGCAAGTAAAAACTCCGAGTGCGGCAATGAAGGGAAAAGAAAACACCTCAAATCTAGAAATACATAATGTAAGTGACTCATCTCTTAAATTTCTGCGCGTTTGCTGTAAAATCCTGGAAGAAAAAAACCTAGAACTTGAGCAATCTTTGAGACCCGGGCTGCCAGCGTTCTATGTGAATGTCACCTGTTGTTCCTACACGATACAGCACAAAGCCCGGCTAAGCAGAACAAGGCAGGTGAACATCTACGAAAGAACAAGCCGAGGGTGTCCGCAGAGCCCCAGAGACGCGGACGCAGAATTTCTCAATCCCGGGTGCAAATTTTTTTCGGGCCAAGACTCCCTGCCCCGCGCACGGACGCTTCAGCGCGGCATAATCAAGGGCTGCTTATTTTCTTAAAACTTGGAGGAAGTGTTAAAGTTGAGAAGCGTTTTTAAGAGAAACAACAGCCCCCTGCCCCGCGCGCGCAATATGTTTCTTTCACCCTTCCCCCCACTTTTAAAAGAATCAACTAAACAGCTAAATGGAGTTGGGGCAAGCGGATTTGGCTTTCAATGATACCATTTTAATCAGAACTCAGCTTTCTCTGGGGTGGAGGGTGAGGTGGATGTGGAGGAGACAAACTCCTGCAGCGTGAATTCTGTCCTAACAGTCCCCGAGAGACGAGGGCAGCGCTTCCTCTACTTTCAGGACCCCAAAGCTCCCCCCATCCCGCGACGCCAGGAAGTCACCCAGCCGGTGCTGTCGGCGTGCCCCCCACCCCAGGTTCCCAGGCTCAGACAGGCGCGTCCCGCAGGATAGCCGTCAGGGGACCCTCCCGGCTCCTCAGGCCCTGGGGTTGGCGTTGGGGGAGGAGAGCGGAGTCGGCCCCGGAGGAGACCAGTCCCGAGGTCCCACCAGGGGTCGTGTGGTGGAGAGGGCGCCCTGCGGGCTGGACATCGAGGAGGGAGGGTGGGGGCTGAGGGGATGCAGACCGTCCAGCGCTAGCATGGAGGGGAAGTCCTTGCAGTTGGAGACACCCGTGGAGTCGGTAACGCACGTCTTCCACAGGTTGGCCCAATAGGTGGCGGTGGTGATGACCGTGCCGTCGATGGTGGACACCTTCCAGTAGTCGGTGGGCAGCGTGGAGGACACCAGCACCCAGCCGGAGATGGAGACCAAGAAGGCGATGATCTCCGAGGCGGTACTTGCCATGCCGCCGGCTGCAGCCGCGCTCTCGATTGCGCTCCCACTAGGCTCGGCGACCCCCCGCGCTCCCGGCCCTGCGACTCCGCCTCCTGCCGCCGCCCCTGTCCCGCCCCAGCTCCGACCCGCCTCCGCCCTGCCGACCCGGCGCTAGGGGGCGCGCGCGGCCCGCACCCGGCTGCCCCGGCCGACTGAGCCCAGGACGCGTCGGTGGAGGACACCGAGGGCCCGCGGGGCGCTCACGGGAACCGCCTGGCTTCTCTTCCCGCTGCTGGCCGGCGCCCGCGGTTGAGAGGAAAGCAGGCGGTCGCTTTCGGGATCCTTGCAGGGGCAGACTGGCAGCCGGATGTGGACAGCCTGCCGCACCCCCACCTCTCCTCCCTCGACCCAGTCTCCCCCTCCCCCACGGCAAATAGCTTGGCTTCCCCAATCCCTTGTAAAAGCAGCCAGGAAAAGCCTTTTGTGTGCCCAGCAAGGACACGGTCTGGTAACGCAGCCCTCGGTTTGCTGAACTCTAAAGGTTTGCGTGCCACGCTTGTTTGGGTGACCCCGTTGAACTTGCCGAGGACGGATCGCTGTGCAGGTTCTGGGCTAGAAACTGGCTTTGCCCTCAGAATTCTGCAGCTCTTTTGGGCCTGGTGGTATGCGGAAAGTTGTGGTAAAGAGGTGTGTGGCCCAGGCTAATATTCCATGGATGGCGCAGGATCCATCGAAGACATCCAGTCTTGATCATGCTATAGGTCCCTTCCAGCTTCCAGTTCTGTGTGTCTGTTCTATTGAAGTGATGCTCCTGCCACGTTGGAAATGTTCTGTAACTTGTTTGATTTTTTTTTTTAACCACCTCCATCTCCCACGCCTGATTGAAAAATAAACTCCTTCCTTCCTTCAGAATTTCTTCGTTGCTGTCTCAAGGTAAACATAAAGATCAGGGTGTACTTCCAGCTTCTGAGGTCAATCTGGGCATAAATGAGAGAACAAAGACACTGGCTTTGTTATGGGGTTATTATTTGTCCACTTAAAGTTCTTGCAGTTCTTGGTATGAACTTTCAGGATTCACTTTTTGCCAAAAGTTCCCAAAGGTCTAAAACCTATCAATCAGTTCTCTGCAATAAAGCTAGTGCTAACCCCCTGTTTCACAATCTTTAGGTCGGGACACTTAGGTTCATTGTGAAGAATTTCTTCATCTCGCTTTGTTGCCTTTTTTTTTTTTTTTTTTTTTTTACCAAAAGGGTGGAGAATGAAATTAGAGGCAACTAGGTGACTAAAAAGAGAGGAAGCTGGTCTGAAAACTCATTGAAATTCAGCTTTGGAAGGGCTGTTGGAGCTGGATAGGGACAAGCTCCGCCCTCAGAACAATCATCCTATTTCCAGAGATAATATTCAGCCCAACTCCACCGGTGAGAGCCAAGCATTCAGCGCATGGCAAGAACATCTATGCTGTTTCTTTGTTTTGTTTTGAAAGCCCTTTTAGAAAGTTTTTCTTTATGTTGAGCCCAAATCTGTGTCTCTTTAACTTATACCCAAATGCTGTGATCTGTGCTCTGAGGCAACACTCAGTGAGTCCAACTCATGCAGTGCACAGCCCTAAGGAAGAATGTGTTTGTGTGTGAGTGACTGTCCTCTCCTGGCTTGTGTTGGTGGGATGCAGACATGGGTACCCTCCTGTTCTGCTTTCAATCCCCACCTGTCCTGATGTGTTGTGGTGGGTTAAACTTAAGAACAACCTTCCTGACATCTTCTGAGCCTCCCTGCTATGCAAATCAGTCACCTCTTAGTGACTGCAAAGTGCCCTCTACTCTTTTGTGTGATTTACCTTTTTTGAGTGCTTTTGTCATCTGGTTTCTTGCCTCCTCGCCTATTTCCACTATTATATCTATGCCATGTTCCTTTCTGAACTATCTGCCTATTTCTGATCCAATTCACTGTTTGAGAAACACAAAAACTAAAGAACCATAACATTCCCTACAAAGTTTCCTAAATTAAAAATTACACAAACTTTGGTTTTTATTTCTTGGCCTTGCTTGACAGTATCTGCTGTGTCTCGCCCATAGTAGGTACTCAGTAAATTGTTTGATTCTTTTTTTTTTTTTATGAAACAAAACCCTAACTTACTTTTCACACACAAAAGGGTAGTGCTGTGACCTGTAAGACTCAAGCAGTTCCTAATTTATCAGCTGATTGGTTCTAAATTCTACCGTTTGCATCCAAAGGCACATTGTTTTAAAGAAAGAACCATGAAGAATGGTTTGGTGTTTTCAACTTGTCCCCAAAACTTATTTAACATATAATGTAGCTGTACCTATTGTACTTAAAACAAAATCCATAAACTCAGATCACCATTGCAATGTAGATCACCATTGCATTGTAATGCAAAATCATAAACTCAGATCACCATTTCAAATTCTGAAATCCAACTTGGGAATTCCCCTCCTCTCTCTCTCTCTCTCTCTGCTGTATCACCCCAGCAATCACTGGGGGTGGCCATGGTGGCAGTACTTCTAAAACTTCTAATGTGTAGCCAGGCTGAGAACTACAGCATTAACCTGCCAGCCTTCATGTACACACATATACGTACAAACAGGTAAGTTAGCATAACAGATGGTGTACATTACAGGGAGAAAGAATATTAATCTCTTCTTTGGAAACTTCAAAAAAAGAAATATTCCATTACTGTAAAGATTGTGGCACACATTTTCAACCTATAAGGGGATTGGAAATACCACAAACAATCCATAAATTAAAACCCGATAGCAGCACTATTAGTTCCTTTGCCAGGTAAAACAGACTAGGGTCGTCATGCCTGTGGACTTGATTAATTTTTCTTTTACTTTTTACCCTTTGTTCTTTCTATGAGGTTGACCAACCCTAAACCCTTTTCTTTTTCTTCCCTAGAATGCACTGCATATTTACCGTGAGTGCCTAACCAAAGAGTGAAAAAATGTTAAGCTTTTTTTATACCTAAAGAATATCATATAATGGATAAGCATTTGGTTGAGAATGTCTATCTTAAGCTTTCAAACCAATTTAGTCCGAAGAATCCTGAAAGTGTTATAGAGTACTACATAATCCAATGTCCAAAAAATGAAATTAGACCACAGAGAGATTTGTAAAAGGAAGTAATGGATAAATGGCTCGTTTCACTTTAAGATTATGGAGTCCCAAATCACCTTTGCGGTTCACCTGTGAGCCGATTTACAGAGAGTATCTTTCAGGTGATAAATGCTTCCTTATTTTCTTTAGGATTCAGTTCACTGAGATTTTCCTTTCACCATTTGTTACAGACTATTCTTAATTTAAATATAAAAGCAAATACATTGAGAACATTGCTTCCCCTAAATTATTCAAAGAAGCATGTTAATTAACAATAATTTTGTCTTTAAAAAAATCCTAGCTGTTTTTCTAATATGAAAACTACTCATGGATCTATAAATTAGTAAATTCAACCTGAAGACATAGGATACCCTGAAATATATTGACCCTTTCCACTTTTGAGGCCTAAGTCACTGGGATTGGTGTTGGAAGTTATTTTCTTTGGCATCATGATGGTTGTTAAGGAAGAACAGAGGATCCCCCCAACCCCAAGTTGTTCAATAGGAGTGAAAACCAGTTTGGCCAACTGAACAGGAGATTTGCAGAAATTCTTTACTTGAGATTCAGTTCACCTGCCAAAGAACACAGGTGTGCCTTTCAACAGCTCAAGGATTTTCTAAGCATCAAATTTGGTTTCAGTATATATTAGCTCCTTCCTAGATTCCAGTGAGGTTGCGTGCTGCTAATCAGGTGGGAAGAGACTGAAGTCCTAATAAATGCATTACTAACAAAAAAAAAAAAAAACTGCCCAGAAGCCAGACATTACACCACATTAAAGAAGGCATTAATGCCGATACTAGGATACTAACATAGCGTATCTGTGTTCTTTTTTGCCTTCCATTTTCCCTAACACTTCTGATTTATCTTAATGTTCTATACAAATCCCATGATATTTGTGGTCTACTTAGCGTGAAAGCTACAGAGTAATAGGAATAGTTACAGAATGAACACTTGTTCTTACCATTGCATCACTGTTCGCGTATAAAGGCATATCTACACACACACTTTTTTTGCAAAACCTAAGTACACAGATAGTTGCCTTATTTTTGGCATTTGACAACGTCTGAGGCTGTACTGCAGAATGTTTCCATGGGATTTGTCACCCATTTGTTTGAAACCCACACATTCCCAATTCTGAGTTATCTTAGGATCATATAGATTTCTCTTGAGCCTCTGGAGGGGTAAAGTTTGGGCCTCAAGAGCTCACAGCTGACCCCTTTCTAACCTGGAATGACTCTCATCCAGGGATGCTGGAATCTCCCAGACATTGTGGATGTGTTAGGTGCATTTTGATGGTCCACGTAAGCAATTGATGAATATTAATCCCACCTACCCACCCAAGTCAGGGCAGTAAGTAAATCTATATGTTTGGGGTAAGTCATTTTATTTCTCTGAGTTACAGCTTCTTTATTTTGGATTGTAGCCCAGACCACTTCCAACTGTTAAAGCCTCCAAGTCTGAGCATTAATGAACTCAGCCACTCCCAGACAGCATCCGCAGTTCCCGTCAGTGTTCTCACCGCCTTACCCCCTCCTTCTGCCTCCCATGTTACTAGATTCAGCGTGGGTGTCTTATGGAAGTCTGTTTGCCAGACGGTGCCTGGAGAAAATCTTTTAAATGTCTTTCTGTGTAGTTTTCTGTCATTTGTGTATCTGGATCAGGAACATTTCTGATACAACTCAATTTGCTTATGAAATGGTGACATAATGGACAGAGGACAGAAGATGGGACGGCCACGATGATAGTTAAAATTCTAGATCGGAGTGGCCTGGAGCAGGTCACCTATTCTTATTCAGCATTACTTCTTCAACCATACAACCAGAATAAATAACAGCTTCTATCAAAGGCAGGGCGAGGGTTAGAGACAATGTATAGGAAGGGCTGGGTCGGGGTGAATGCTCAGTAAATCACGGCTGTTATTCAGTTCACTCGTGCTTCTCATTTCTTTGCGTCTCTTTGAAGTGATAAAATTACAGTTTGCATAAAAATGGTATAACTCAGTTAGACCGACAGGCGGTCAGTGAATAAGGGCGAACTGCATTGCAAATCTCAAAGTAAGAGGAGGCTGGTGCCCAGGTCAGGAAGCCCAGTCAGAGCAGAGATTAGTCCAGCGTGGGGAGGACCAGAGGGAAGTGCCAAATAAAACTAGAGGACAGTTAAATTTAACAGGGAGAGAAAGGGGAACAGAAGTGGGAGGAAGAAGGCAAGGGGCAAACGTACAGGTCCAGGAGAAGAGATGGGAGTCAGGGAGAAACGGACTTAACGGAGGGATGTGAAACACCGCTGAGATGAGAAGGTGGGTGGAGGACGATACGACAGCGACTGCGGAGAATGACTGTTACAGCCCTTGACCTTCTGAGTTACTAAGTAAGGAGTGGAAAGCATACAGTCTAGTGCCTTTTACCAAATAGAGAGACTTACACCTCCCCTGGCCCTCGGAACAGAGCTAGTACAAAGTTTATCCCAAACTACTCAGGAATCCCAACTCTGCCCTGTGGCTTACCTCATGGGGAAAATTATAGAAAATTAAAAGATAATTCTTCCAGACTTAAAAGTACATATTCTAGGGCTGGGCGGGGTGGCTCACATCTATAGTCCTAGCACTCTGGGAAGCCAAGGCCGGTGGATTGCCTGAGCTCACAAGTTCAATACTAGCCTGAGCAAGAGTGAGACCCATCTCTAAAAAGAAAAAAGCTAGGCATTGCAATGGGCACCTGTAGTCCCAGCTACTCAGGAGGCTGAGACAAGAGGATCCCTTAAGCCCAAGAGTTTGAGGTTGCTGTGAGCAGTGATGCCATGCCACTCTACCAAGGGCAACAAGTGAGACTCTGTCTCAAAATAATGAAATAAAATAAAATATACAACTCAAGGCTAGGTATGATATACTCTTAGCATCTGGAAGGCTGAGGCAAGAAGACAGCTTGAGCCCTAGAGTTTGAGGTTGCTGTGAGCTGTGCCACAATGGCACTCTACCCACAGGGACGAAGTGAGACTCTATCTCAAAAAAAAAAGGTGCGCATTCTTACCAAAACAGACCCGTAAACACTGATATTGGTAGCTTTTAGGTACCAGCTACCATTCTAAACACCTCACTCATTTGCTAACAACCCTGGGAAGTAGGGACTATTTTTAGTCCTCTTGTCCACATAAGGTAACTCAACCACACAGAAATGGAGTCACTTGCTATGGGGGTTGGGTTGGAGATTTGGTTTCAATTTAGCCAGCTCTCTTCTAAAGTCTACCCTTCTTAAAGAGAAATTGCCTCCTATCAAGCCAACTCTCTGTAGTTTGTGTAGAGTCATAGTCAATACTTTGCACGTGACCAGACACATACAAAATGCATTAAAACAATTGTAGGCCCCTTGATTTGTCCTTGTTTTTTAGGAAAATTTCTCTGATAATCAAAATTATTTGCATACATACATAGAGGGAAAATGGGAAATTATAACTAAATGTACCTGTGTTTATAAAGCATGCATTACAAAAGTTTATAAAATATCTCTCTACATGTTGATATATAAATATTAAAAAATGCTAAAAATACAACATAAAATGTGAGTTTTTTTGTATTTATGGTGACCTTTGGGGACACCTGTGTAGTTTTTAAATAAATCTCACTTTCACTTTATACTGTTGACTGGCTCCTACAGTCTTTCTTGCACAAAGCCAGGTACCCACTTGGACTTCAAGTGGGAAGTCCTTCTCTGTCCTGGGTCACATTCAGAAATATTTTTCTTAGAAAAAGTGTCCAACCTTTTTGACAACTATACAGATTAACTTATTACCAGAATAAATTGTATGGTCATGGTAAATAAAGTTAGATAATAAAAAAAAAAGGTATTTGAATGGAGTACCTGGTTTCCTTACTTAATTCTAGTATGCTGCTAGATCTTGCAGTAGGTGAACTGAAGTTCACTGACATGGTGTTGAATGGCGTCCTGAGCAATGCAGATTCGTGATGTCACAGTTTGGACCCGAAATGTTTTTTGTAAAGTGTGCGTGTGTGTGTGTGTGTATGTGGCCACACACACAATATAAAGAGTCAGTTATAGAATTCTCAGATCTGTCTCCTGCATGCTTGAGTTCTGGACTGTGTTCTTAGGTTGTTGGAGCCAACCCAGCTGTCCTGAAGGGCAGCAGTGCTCCCTCCCTCAGTGAGCACCCCCCCTTTCACCCTGCCACCCCAGATCAGGGCCTTCTGCAATGCACATTGTTTACTGTGCTGTGGACTTTTCTTCTCATGTTTATTTTGTTTTCTGGTGATGTTTTGACCCATGTTAGAAAACCAAAGGGCAGTGTCATGTTCAGATCTTAAAATGCAAGTTTTCTTGCCCACTTGGAACACTAGCTCAGCTGCCATAAAAAACGTGCGGGCAGTGCCTTTAAGGAAACGGTGAAGACTGATTTTCAACCAGTGTGCCACGAAAAGTTTTTTAAAATCATTAATTAAATTATGCTCATAACATACTCAAAGCACAGTAAGTATATTCTTTTGTTGTCATTGTTACTCTCTTTTTTATCAACACAATTTAAGTGTGCCACAGAAGTTTAACTGTAAGTTCAAGTGTGCCACGAGATACAAAGGCTGAGGAACACTGGGTGAAGAAAACAGAGCCCATCCGAGACTGCCGAACTTCACCTGCCACCGGGAGGACTGGCCAATCTTTATGGGAACTGTGGTATAGAGACCTATGGCCAGGGGTTGTGTTGACTTCTGGAGACCAGAAAAGACGGGGGAAGCCAGGGAAGAAGGCTGAGAAGCACCCCACGAGGGCAGTGCTCAAACAACTCCAGGTTCGTTTCCTTTTCTTCCCATTTCTAGAACAGCATCATTCACTCACTAAACCAATTCTATTAATAAATACAATAAGGGCATAGTACACAAAGCAGACAAAATCCCTGCTCCAGTATGGCTGGTCCTTTGGGAGACCCAGAGCAGGGAGGACGAACATTTAGGATAGTGGATGACGTGTGCCAAGGAGGAAAAACTGCTGGGGGCAGGAGGATACGAAGTGGATGTATGTGTGGGGGGTGGCTTTTAAGCATTAGTTAGGTGGCCAGGGAAGCCCTTCCTGAGAACATGGCTTTGGGGTAAAGACCTGAAGGAATCAAGGGCATTGCCATGTGGATGGCAGCAAGCAAGCCTTCCCAGAGCAGGGCGTGTCACACTTGTCAGAGCAACATCACTGGAGAGGCAGAGGCCACGGAGGGCAGAGGCAGTGAAATGAGACAGGGCTCAGTGTCTGTGGCTCAAGCGGCTAAGGCGCCAGCCGCATACACCTAAGGTGGCGGGTTCAAATCCCCAGCCCGGGCCCGCCAAACAACAATGATGGCTGCAACCAAAAAATGGCCGGGCATTGTGGCGGGCACCTGTGGTCCCAGCTACTTGGGAGGCGGACGCAGGAGACTCACTTGAGCCCAGGAGTTGGAGGTTGCTGTGAGCTGTGATGCCACGGCACTCTACCCAGGGAGATAGCTTGAGGCTCTGTCTCAAAAAAAAAAAAAAAAAAAAGAAATGAGACAGGGAAGTAACTGTGTGTGTGGATTGGGTGGGGATGTGTCTTTGTGTGTGTCCTCACGTGTGCTGTGGTCTGTGTGGGCCCATACGTATGTGCATGTGCATCTGTCCAAGTGTCTTCATGTCTGTGATTGTGTGTCAGTGTCTCTGTGTGTGTATCGTGTGTGTGTGTGTGTGTGTGTATCTCTGTGTGCATGGGCATGGGGGTGTGTGCCTGTGTAGTATATACAGGTCTGTGCAGCTCACACAGGGTCCTGTAAGTTCTTTTTTTTTTTTTTTTTTTTGAGACAGAACCTCAAGCTATCACCCTGGGTAGGGTGCTGTGGCATCACAGCTCACAGCAACCTCCAACTCCTGGGCTCAAGCGGGTCTCTTGCCTCCGCCTTCCAAGTAGCTGGGACCACAGGCGCCTGCCACAACGCCTGGCTATTTTTTTTTTTTTTTGGTTGCAGCCATCATTGTTGATTGGCAGGCTCAGGCTAGATTCGAACCCGCCACCTTAGGTGTATGTGGCTGGCGCCTTAGCCACTCGAGGCACAGGTGCCAAGCCGGTCCTGTAAGTTCTAATAACAACTTTGGCTTTTACTCTGAGTACCAAGAGAAGACACTGGCAAGTTTTGAGAAAAGGTACGAGGACTGATTTCTGCTTCTGCTTCAAATAGACATCAGGGTCAGGTGCGGTGGCTCACGCCTGTAATCCTAGTCCTTAGGGAGGCCGAAGCAGGAGGATGGCTTGAGCTCAGGAGTTTGACACCAGCCTAAGTAAGAGTGAGGTCGCATCTCTACTAAAAGTAGAAAAACTGGCTGGGCGTTGTGGCAGGTGCCTATAGATCCAGGTACTCTGAAGGATGAGGTAGGAAGACTGCTTGAACCCAGGAGTTTGAGGTTGCTGTGAGCGAGGCTGATGCCACCACACTCCAGCCTGGGCAATACAATGAGACTCTGTCTCAAAAAAAGAAAAGGTGGACATCCAGGAGGAGATGCCAAGTTGATGGCTGAATCCATGGGTCCAGAGTTCAGGACAGAGGTTCAGGCGACCAATGTACCTTTTGGCATCACCTGTTGTTAGGTGGCATTTAGAGCTGTGAGACGAGCCAGATCTTTTGTGGCTGACTGTAGATGGAAGAGGGAGGGAGAGTCCCGGGTCAAGGCCCTGATATCTTCCACCTTTACATAGCTAAAGAGATGAGGAAGAACCAACAAAAGAGATTGAAAAGGTGCGCTGTCTAGGTAGGAGCAAGTGTCTGGAAACCACGTGAAGAAACTGGTTTAGGGAAGGAGCAGGTGAAGATGGTATCAAACCCTGCCGAGAAGACCAGCCCACCCAGACTGCAGAATAGAGACTGAGCAGCGGAGCAGGTCCATGATGACAGTGACGGGAGATGTGAGGTGGGGAAGATAGGGACGGACACAAGGTGGGAGCAGGTTCAAGGGTGAAGGCCAGGGAGCTATGGAAACCGTGAGAGGAAACCACTCTTCACAGGGAAGAGAGAAAAGATCTGGAAACTGGAAGGCAAAGCGAGATCACGAAAAGCTTCTTTTATCAACATAATTTTTTCAGGTTAGAGAGATAAAATTTCAGAGCCTCCTGCTGGCCTGTAAGCTGATTTTGTGTGAATTCAGGGAAGTTACCCTTCCTCTGTGTGGCTGTAGCCCCACACTAGGGCACTGGGCTTGGAGAGCAGAGTGTGGGCTCGGGGTCCAGAGACCATCTGTAGCTGTGACCTGAAAGAATTTCATCACTGTCTTCTTCCACCACATAGAGTCACATGGCTAAATTCTACAAGAAATTGGTTAGATGCAGTGTTTGCACCTACATTTATGTCTGTCTGACTTTGAACTAAAATAATTTCATGTCATTTAAAAATCAATATGACATACATGTTTTATGATTCCAGAATGCTGACATTAGAAAATATTTTTTAAAATTCTCTAATTCAGTATTTCCTCAAAGGAGGAAACTGGAATCCAAAAGTAGCTTCTTAATGTTTATTGTCATAAAGTGCATGTTGGAGTATCATATCAACTGGAATAACATCGTGTATATAATATATATATACAGTATATATATAGTGAGTCAGAGTCTCACTATGTTGTCCCAGGCTAAAGTGCCCTGGCATCAGGCTAGCTCACAGCAACCTCAAACTCTTGGGCACAAGTGATCCTCCTGCCTCAGCCTCCCAAGTAGCTAGGACTGCAGGCACCCACCACAACACCCAGCTATTTTTTCTATTTTTTAATTGAGACAGGATCTTGCTCTTGCTCAGGTGGATCTAGAACACCTGAGATCAATGATCCTCCTGCCTCAGCCTTCCAGAGTGCTAGGACTACAGGTGTGAGCCAACACACCTGGTCACATTTTGCATATATTTTTCCAAAACATAAGAATTTGAAACATCTCAGGTTGGGGCTATAGAAAAATCTGAATTTTTCAAAGTTTGCATAATATGTAAAAGTCAAAAACTTGCATATTGCATACAGTTCCTCCTCCTTTATGCCAATAAGATATTTACAAGTATGTTCCTGGGATGCTTTGTGGTTCAGGTTAATGCGGAGTCATCTCTGTAAATGACTTATGAATAGTAACATGAAAAGAAAGGAAATCACAATGGAACTGTATGCTGATAATACAGTAGACAGACAAGACGACACGCCTCTCTTTGTGGTTCAAAGCAATGGCTGTTTCTGTGTTTGACTTAGGGTTTGTGAAGAATGAATGAAAAGATCTAAAGAACAAAGGTGATGCCGTGTTTTGCCTGTACGTATTGTTATAACTGCCACACCTCTAGGATTTCAGGCATAAATCTTCCTGACAAACAAACATGCCCCCGTCAGCTGCTTCCCTACCACACGATTCATCCACACGTGTAATTTTCTAGAGTTGAGTGATGTTTTCTTTCCAGTAAAAACTCCACATGAACAATTATATTGTACTTTTTTTGATTTAGTAAACAAAATGGCCAATGAAGTTTGGTGAAACAACCTAAATCATATTCTATTTATTCCTTTTTTTATTTTTATTTTTTTTTTTTGAGATAGGGTCTCATTGTCACCTGAGCTAGAGTGCAGTGATGTCACAGTTCTCTGCAACCTCAAACTTCTAGGCACAACTGATCTTTCTGCCTTAGCCTCCCACGTAGCTGAGACTACAGATGAATACCACCATACCTAGAAAAACTTTTCTATTTTTTGTACAGACAGGGTCTCACTATGTTGCCCAGGCTGATCTCAAACTCCTCAACTGATGCTCCCACCTGAACCTCCCAAAGTGCTGGGATGACAGGTGAATGCCACTGTGTCAGACCTATCCTGAGCTTCTAGAGTTGATATAGAGTAGAAAGCAAATAATAGAATTCTATTCTTTCATGTTAATTTCCAGATGTGACTGAGAGGATGAAATAAAGCATAGATATTATGGAATGGGGTATACAGGCATTTGATAAATACTTGTTGAATTTAATTTTGTTAGTAAAAAAGGATAAATGACTTCAATCTATCAGATGCAATATTAAGCATAAACTCTCCAAAACTATTTGTAAATGTCCAATTTCTATTTGTTCTTTTGAGTAATTTTTTTCTACGAAGAAATTTCATAGCTGTTTAAATTATAATCTTGACAGGAAGATGAGGCTTTATCAGTTTATAGTTCAAATAATTAAATTGATCCTCAAATAATTGTGAGGTTTTTTGTGTGTTTTAAACCCCATTATATATACATATATATGTATATATGTAATGTATGTATCACTAAATATTTGAATTTAGGAAAATCCAATACATTCCTGAATTTACTTGTTTTGCTACCTATAACCTACCAAGAATAGCTACATGCGTGCTAAGTTCCTCAAAGGGTAGGGTCACCAGGTTCTAGTGGTTCTTTTTCCTAACAGCCAGTTAGTTTTGACTTTCAAGACCCTTGCATTTCATTAGTTTAGGGGAAACAAAGCTAAGCGTTAGGAGTGGGCACCTCCATAGTTCTACCTACTTAAAGTGGCCCTGTTATTTTTCTCTCAGCATCCAGAAAGCTCTGGCTGACTTTCAGTCTCCGAGCAGAAGACTTCTTAAATGGGTGAATTTAAAATCCCCATTTATGCTGGTGTTTACCTCACCACTGGACAGACGTGAGTGTGGGTCTTTCCTGACCATGTTTTGGTTTGGTTTTGTTTTGCTGGGGTTGACTATAACTCTGAACTTTGTTTTCTTATTTAATGAATGCATCACATATACTTCCAGTGTGATATTTTATTTTTGGGCAAACTAGGCCAAAGATGAACCTCACTTGTGATAACATTTCAAAATCACATTTACTTTTGAAGTACAAATATTTATATTCCAAATAGAGTAATCCTTACATACGTGAAATAGTGGCATTTAAATGCCATCCCATCCTCCATGTGCCCTAACTGCAATGGTGGTAAAGTAACAAACATAGAAAACCATTGCTACATTAAAAAATATAAGGTTGATTCAGCCTTGGGAGTGTTTTTATAATATTATTTTAAATTTGGGTGCAATATATGGAAATAGCACTGGACTGGCATTTAAAGGACCAGCCCTCTGTTCTTTTTTTTTTTTTTTTTTTTTTGAGACAGAGCCTCAAGCTGTTGCCCTGGGTAGAGTGCCACGGAGTCACAGCTCACAGCAACCTCCGACTCTTGGGTTAAGTGATTCTCTTGCCTCAGTCTCTCAAGTAGCTGGGACTACAGGCGCCCACCAAAACGCCCCGCTATTTTTTGGTTGTAGTTGACATTGTTGTTTGGCAGGCCCAGGCTGGATTCGAACCTGTCAGCTCTGGTGTATGTGGCTGGCGCCTTAGTCGCTTGAGCTACAGGTGCCGAGCCCCAGCCCTCTGTTCTAGCTCTGCACCACTTGGTTGTCCAACTACATTTACTTTGGCTTATTTTTTTCCCATCTGAAAAATGAGTGTGGTGGGGGAAATGAGTGAGTTGAAAGGTCTCTACTGACTGGCTCTAACAATACCCGGGGGGAAATAAGAAATGCAGTGGGAGAACGTGTTCCTCCTCCTCTTCAAATGGTGCAAACGAAGCAAAAGCAAGAAAGCCTTGGGGAAGACAGGGGCCAAGAAAACTGGGAGAGAGAGAGCCCAGGTGGTCGGAGCGTGTCTGGTGGATACACTCGGAACCAGTGGGGAGTGGGTGGTGGAGCAGTCTTTCTCATCACACCAGAGATTTACCCTTTAGTTCTCAAAATTTGCTTCAACTTTGCCTTTACAGGAACAATCGCCCCACCTTCTCCTAATTATGTTCGCTTGCTTATATTTGCCCTTTTAATTAGAAACAAAGAACAGGAACCCGCAGCTGGTCATTTCGAATTCCTCCTGGCTTCCCATACGTGTTAGAAAAAGGAAAGGCAGGACAGGTTTCCTTTACTCTCTGCTCACGGCCTAATTTCCTTTAGATCCGTTCTTGGTCATTGGCACCTATGTTTATTTTCATGGCTGGAATTAAGCGACTTGTAAAAGTTCCCTCGCAGGTTAATGACGGAGCCAGATTTAGCATGTACACCTGCTGAATTCCCAGTGCGGGCCCTGGGCTGCAGGGCCACGTGGCCACTCCACCCCGTGTTCCAGAGCACACACTTGTCAACTGCAAGGCACTCCCTAAGCCCACGGTCGTGAACAAGAGCCAAATGTCCACACCTCAAAACTTGAAAAATACTACTAGTATCCTTCAGTCCTGAACAAAAAAAACTGTGGCACGATAGTAAACTGGTATTGTCAGTGTTGATGGGGAAAAGTAATGTTCTCTCCCAACCCCCAACACAACTGCTTCCTGTTTCAAGTTGGACGACAAGCTGTACTTTCACAGGTAACAAAGGCAAGTACCGGTATTTTTACAGATAACAAAGGCAGCCAACTTTAAGAATTAACATCACTTCTCATTTCCTAGTCAGAGTCACTAGCCAGCATATTTTGTGCTTAGCCTTTTAAAATAGATTTTGTTTAGCTTTTTAAAATATATTTGCTTAACCTTTTAAAATATGTTTTCAAAGGATATATAGATACCAAATATTTGTTATCTAATTCACTAACAACTAAAAACTAGTCACTTGTAATTTATATATATCCTACTAGGTTTCAGTGGTTCTTAAAGGCAAATATTTCTTAGGGGGTCAAGATTATCCTTTGAAAGCTGAACAAAATATTGTAGTCTATAGGTGATGCAAATTTCTGTAGAAACGTAAGAATTGCAACCATGTAAACACAAAATAATAAGTGTTCTTTGTTCCACAGTTTTTCTGGGGGAAAAAAAGGAATGTGCAATTGTTCTCATTAAAATATTCTAGAAAGGTGAAAAATACAGCTTTCATAAGAAATAAAGCTGTCTTGTAATTAAAAAAAAGAAAATAATATCATTAAGATGGATAAGTAATAGCTATTTAAAATAATATTGTTTTTTAATGTTAAGGAAAAAGCACATAGAGGAGTAAAGAAAGATAATCTGAAACAAAAGTATATTTATATATAAGGCAGAAAAGGAGATAGACATGATAATTCAAGAGGACATATAATCTGGACTATTATTATTTTGTATCAGTTGTATCAATATGCACATTTGCCTGAGAGATCATCCTCCTCAGCATCCCAGGGTCCTGAGGGGAGGTACTTTGTCCTCCCTACCGTCACCTCAGGGTGAAGGAGTGGACTAGTCACCTTCATGCTCTGCTAGTGAGGAAGACACTTAAATGGAAGGTCAACAGGGGCTAGGTCTTAATTTTATTCTTTAATATCACTTTACATTTCACATTATATTTAAAAGCATTCAATAAGCACTCACTAACTAACTATAATTTATAGCAATTAAAGAAAATTACTGGATCCTAATGAGAAAAATAGAACCTAGTCTTATATTGGCCAAGGGTCTTTCACATCATAAGAGATAATCAGATGATTGAGGATTATTAAACATCAACATGTACATTTAGAATGTTCTGCCCTCTCTCGCTTTGTAGTAAAAACCAGACCTCGGCATTTGCATTTCATGTGTATGTATACAGACACACATAAACACATTGAGTTTGGAACAGGTAAACAGGCTTTGTGTGCAAATGTACTAAATTTTGCAACATTCTGAGTTTGGCAAATTGGAATCTACTAAGACACTCTAGCCCAATCGAACACTTCAGTGTGCGGGCTGAGTATCCTCTATCTGAAATACAATTCTTCAATGTACATTTCCTGTGAGCCTCACACTGGTGCTCTAAAGTTTCAGATTTTGAAGTATTTTGGATTTTCTGACAAGGGATGCTCAACATGTATTGTTATTACTGAAATCAGGTTAAGTCTGGATTCATTACTTTCCATTAAAGGAACACATTGAACAGGGAGAGAGGGTAGAGGAAGATCAGAAAGCCAGGTGAAGTGTTGTAAATAATTTCAATCTATAAACATTAAAAAAGGATTAGTCACCTGATCACTAATAAGAGTAACTTATTTGGTTTGTGTTTTTATTAATGATCTTTTAATAAATGGTACTCATTTTAAGAATAGCTAAAAAGGAAGATTTGCATATAGGCAGAAGTTTGTCCATTTTTTTGGTTTAAACCATCATCAATATTTATGCCATGTCTATACTATTTTAAATTTTGAAAATCTAAAGGACCCTAACAGTGTGGTCCAGAAAGTATGATTTATCTACTACTGGAAAGATAATACATATAATGTATGATAAATGAAAGCTAAAATGGTATTTGTAAAACTTGTCCTTTCAATAATGAATATATGAGAACATGCTTGTATTTTTTCCCCATGGCTGACACAAATCAGCAAAGATCATTACTGATCTTTATCAGTCATTATCTGGTTATTCAAGATATACTTCTTGCTGTAATGCAATACCAAACAAGAGCTATTATACCCTGAATTGACTGAAATCTACTAAAATCATGAGTAGAAATAAAGTACAAGATATTCTCTCCCTTTGCTCTCTGAAAGCTTGATGCCTATTCAAAAATAGGCCTCCTTGGTTTCTTGTGGTATTATAGAACTGGTTTTTCATTTTTTTCTGAAGTCTGTTATTTTTACCAAGATAAAATTCAGTTTCATAGCCATGTCAAAATATATTTCTTTAAGAAGGTAGATAAGGACTACAAATGGCTAACCCATGTGTTTATTATAGCAAGAAACCAAAAGAAAAGATACAGGTCTTCATCACATTACAAAGAGCTAATTAGAAAACTGCTCAAAGGCTAAATTACTGTTCCTCAGTCGTCTTGCTAGCAGAGTTAGTGGAAAAAAGTCAAAGGAAGAATTATAAAAAATAACAGTGCCCAACAATCCAATTTTAAAAACAAGTGACTGTCCATGAAGTCTTTTTTTCATAATATTTAACTATCAAATTCCTTAAACTTCCTGAGCCCACTATACCGTCTTCTACTTACCTCACTTCACACTCTCTTTGTTCACCTTTCTCAACCTTTTATCTTTCACCTTAATTCCGTATTCTGGCTTTTTCTTATATTTGGCAATATCCCTTTCTATTCAAGGCCATTTCTCCAAATTTGCCACTACTACCTTACAGAAACAGTACATAATAAAGCTTTTCCTACTGCTGAGAGCTTATGGTATAAGCATGAATTTACTATCCTTGTCATACAAGGATGAAGCTAATGATCTAATAACTATTAGTAGGCCATGAATTTGAGTGGCGGTTCTAGTAGTAAAAGATGGATTTTCATTTATAAACCCATATTCTTTCCCTGGGTCCTTCTGAAAGCCAATGCTATGTTTGTGGGCCTGAATTGGTGTATACCAGTTAACCCATAAAAAGCCCAGCAATCAGAAGAAATAGCACACATATTTTCTTAAGAGGGGGGGACTTTTTTTTTTTTTAATTTTGCAGTTTTTGGCTGGGGCTGAGTTTGAACCCACCACTTCCAGCATATGGGGCCGGCACCCTACTCCTTTGAGTCACAGGCGCCACCCCAAAACTTCTTTATCATTATCTTAGACATGTAACATAAATGGTTAAGATTATATCTATTGTTAATATTTTAGAGTATCCTGGACATTAATGTATTGATAATGTCAATAAGACTAATGTTCATTCTGAAATAAGGTGATTTGGATCACAAAGTTCACTTTGTATTTTTCTGATCCTGTCTTTGATAATCTAAACCACTGGCTTTCACAATCACCCTGTCTGTGTTAGCAGCTCTTACAACATATCTCCATAGTTTATTTGCTTACTTTTATCACACTTATTTTATTGCATTGTCCTGGATCAGTTTGCTGGTCTTAAACAACCTGGAAATGGGAACTATATCTTCCATGCCTGTAGCTTTAGTCCAACCATAGTAGGAGGCACACATGCATATGGCTTCTGCCAAATGAATAAATGAAGACGAGGCAAAACAGCTTTTACAACAGGGCATTCAATCACCAATACCAAAGGTCAATTTAATATGTTGATGTGCTTATAGGAAGGCCACTAGATATATGAAAGAATTGTAATCCTAGTGGAGGGAAAAAAAATGTTTTCTATTCCTGAATGGAGTTATTTCTTTGGACTTGGATAAATTAGGAGTTCAGAGAACCAAAAGTAGTTCTTTCATTAGGAGTAAATGAATGGAGTTAGGCGCCTGTGGCTCAAGTGGCTAAGGCACCAGCCATATACACCTAAGGTGGTGGGCTCAAATCCAGCCCAGACCCGCCAAACAACAATGATGGCTGCAGCCAAAAAACAGCTGGATGTTGTGGTGGTGCCTGTGGTTCCAGCTACTTGGGAGGCTGAGGCAGGAGACTTGCTTGAGCCCAGGGGTTGGAAGTTGCTGTGAGTTGTGATGCCACAGCACTCTACCCAGGAGGATAGCTTGAGGCTCTGTCTCAAATAAAAAAAAGAGTAAATGAATGATGAAATCATCTGATATAATAAACAGGCCTCAACTTGAAATTCTGTATCCTTTTTTTCTACCTTAAGTTATGAATTTCTTACTAAAAGACCATGCAGTTCAGGGAAGTTTTAACAAAATCTCGAAAGTCTTGGAAGTTCTGGAATAAACCTGGTGTTTATAACTTAGCTTCCTAGGGTGTTCTTCTTCTCCATCTGCTGGTTGTTGATATGGTGCAACTTTATAGTCAGATTACAGTGACAAATCAAGAAAGAATGAAAGAATTTCTCCCCTTTAATAAGTTACAATAAAATTCTGGCTTCATGTCCTGGTGTGAGATAGTCATTTTCTTGCCAAAAAAGAGAACAAAGTAAATAACAAACAAACAAACAAAAACAAAAAAGTAATTGAGGAAAAAGAAAAGTAGGTCAATATTGATGCTGAATTCTTTCTATTACAAATGACAGCTCTAAGATTTCATTCTATACAATTACTTTATATGATGGCATATGACCATTTTCTCTTAGAAATTATATGGTCTTCAAAAGGGCAAACCTCTTAAAATGTTTTATTAAGTACATTTTGAATGCAGATTAAAATTCTTGGTGGAATTGAAAAAACTAAGGTATAGTGGAAAATTGAAAATTCATTTGTTGAAATGCTTATGTGTTTGCTTTTTTTGGAAAGCTATTAAATATTCCATGAGGAAACAATCCTTTCTCTCTCTTAACATTTATAATGTTAAGAATATTATTCCTTCTTATAGAAGCATCAAAACAATTTTAAAATCCTGCTTCAAATATACCCATATTCACAAATATGAAGGTCACTAAGATTTTGAGACAGACTATGTTATGGTCCATTATTTCACTTCCAAGAAATCCAGTCAACAATGGTGTCCTTTCTGAGTCACTTGTGCAAGTTTCAAGTTGTTCAGCTTATGGTGTTTCCTCATTTGTTTCTGTCTGTCTGACCCTTGGTGTCAACTATGGGGCGAGGAAGATACCACTTTTGTGAGATGATTTTCTATGATTTTAAAAGTGGGTTAAATGAATTTCAAAGCTTTCAGTGCTTGCAGCAGGCTTGCAAGAACCTTACTCCTTCCTGTGTGACAATTTTTCAGCGGTTTTAAGAATTCAGAAGAGGCCAAAGTTCACTAAAAGACGAGTAGAGGAGTGGGCATCACCACTATGGAAAAAATGGTTAGCGAAGACAGCTGAATAAGTAATATTTTAGGACATGGAAGCAACACTGCAGATTGGAATGCCAGGAGTGTCCAAGATCTTGCATGATTATCTTTGAGTCAGGAAAGTTTCATCCTGATATGTGCCTCATAATCTACAGACGTGCAAAAGAGCATCCATGTTGAATGGTGTAAAGAAATGCTGGTCAGATTTTACAATGGTAAGTCTAGATGGATCACTGACATCCTTTGTGGTGATGAAACTTGGATTTACCAGTTTGATCCAGAGAATAAGCAATCCTCAACAGTGAAGATTTTTCTTGATGAAAAGCCATCAATAAAAGTGAAGCAACCTCCAAATGTCACAAAGAAAATGGTGGCAACTTTCTTCTCCAAAAGTGGCCATGTCACAACTGTTCCTTTGGAGGAACAAAGGACTCTTACTGCTCAGTGGTATACAACAGTACCACTGTCAGGAAGCTTCAGGAATGGCGGCCACAGACAGAACTGTGGGGGCCCATCTTGTATCATGACAATGAGTCCACCTAGACAGACATTACTGTTCAGTTCCTAGAGTCCACAGAAGTTAAATGTGTAAGTCATCTAACCTACACTCCTGATCTGGCCCATGTGATTTTTTTCTGTTCCCTGAAGTAAAAATATCACATGCTCAGAGGAAGATTCTCCAACTCTGAAGAAGTTGTTCACACATACAAAAGTGAGCTTACAATACTCAAAGAAAATGAGTGGAAAAGAGTGTTTTAAAAAATGGTTTAGAAGAATGCAAAACGCAGGGAATGGTGTGGCAATTATTTTGAGAGAATATCATAATCAAAATGATTTTATGTGGGGGTGGACAAGGTGGTGGACTAGAGACAGCTTCTTTGTAAATGGAGGGATTAGACTGGGGAGAGAAGATTCCCGACAGCTCTAGCCTGTGGGCTGTACCCAGAAACATCCCTTCAGGGGCCCAGGGAGGCAGTAAGAGACTTTAGGACCACAAGAGGAGGATGAAGGCAGCGGAGAAGTGGCAAGTATTTGCAATGGGTATGAGGCTGACTGGCTGCAGTGGCAGCAGCTATGGCAGCAGTGGGAGTTTGAAGACAGGGAAAGTCTTCCCTGCGGGTTTTTGTTTGTTTGTTTTTGGACTTGGTCACTTGGTTAAGTTACCTTGAGAGACTGTGGGCAAGAAAGCAAGTGACTTTGAACAGCACTCAGAGGCCAGGACTGAGCCCCTGGATCCAGCAGAATTGAACTTTCATTTGTTTGGCTGCAGGCTGGGCGCAGCCAATATGGGATAGCTCCCTTGCAGGCTCAGTCTAGGGTCCTACAGGAAGGCCCGTTCTGGCACCCCTGAGAAGCGGGCAGCTACTTCTGGAGAGATCTGAGTGACACATGTTTTCCTGGGAAAGCCACTGCTTAGCCAAGGGACATGGTTTGGAAAGGTAGAGGTGTATCTATTAAGCAGGCTGCATAGAGATTCAGGGTCCCAACCCTGCAGGGTTTGAGGGCAAAGAAGTCAGCAGAGGCTTCTAGTCTCTATCTTATTCAGCTGTACTGTGATTAGTATCTCATACCCCAGAAGATCACCTGTTGCCAAGGCAATATTCAGCAAGATATATACATATATATGTATATAGTTCTTTTTCTTTAAAAATTTTTTTTTATTTTGTTTCTCCTAGATTTTTCTTTTTTTCTTCATTTTTCCCATGTAAATATAATTTTTCATTGTTACCTTCTTTAATAATAAGGGCTTCATTTTTGCTAGTTTTTCTGCTCCCGTTATTTCCTTTAATTTTATCCCTCAAAGTTTTTCCTTTTTTGTTTTGGTTTGATTTATATTATGTTTGTTTTTCTTCTCTATTTGGTGGAGGGAGGTCCTTTGTCTGCTCAGACTTGCAAAGAAGTACAGCTGTCAAGGGATTTGGGATTTGTGTGTATGGGTCAAAGTACCATACTGCACGCCACTATTACTCTTGTCTCTCTCTTTCTGTTCCTCTCTTTTTTTGGTCAATCTTCCCTTTTACTCACCCCTTTCCTTTCTCTTTTCTCTTTTTTTAATCTTTTATACCTTCTTGCTCTTCACTCTTCTCTTCCTTTGAATCTTTGACCAAAAGGACACTTCAATACCTTAGGTCAGAGGCACAATAACTTAAAGAGGAGAAGGAAGTGAAAGGAAAAAGTAGGGCAAGGAAACAGACAAAAGAAAATATTCATAAAGAAGAAACAGCAGAGAAATTCTGGCATCATGAAATACCAGAACAGAGCAACCCCCACCCCTATCCAAGGGATCATGAGGTAGCTACTGCAGAGGATTCTACCTATAAAGAAATGTTAGAAATGACAGAAGAGGGATTTAAAATACGGGTGGTAAAATAAAGGAAATTGCTGAGAAAGTGGAAAATAACCAAAGGGAAATCCAAAAATAGAATCAAACAAGAGATGAATGATATGAAGAACACAGAAAGAATATAGCAGAGCTTAAGGAATTGATGTAGTCAATCAGGAAACTTAAAGATGCAGTAGAAAGTATCAATAACAGATTAGACCATGCAGAAGAAAGAATCTCAGGTAGAGGATAAAGCTCTTGAGCTAATGTAGGCAGTTAAAGAGACAGAAAAAAAGAAAGAGAAAGCAGAGGTTCTCTGACAGAATTATGGGACTTCATGAAGCATTCAAACCTATGAGTTATAGGTATCCCAGAGGGATGAATGGAAGCCCTACTAGAGGACACCATAAATCAAAATTTCCCAAATATCATCAAAGATTCTGACATACTCCTTTCAGAGGAGTATTGGACCCCAGGTCGTCTCAACTCAAATTGAGCTTCTCTAAGACACATTGTCATGAACTTATCCAAAGTCAAGACAAAAGAAAAGATTCCACAAGCTGTCAAGAGTAAACGCCAATTGACCTACAGGGGCAAATCCATCAGGGTAAATGCAGACTTCTCAAATGAAACTTTTCAAACTAGAAGACAATGGTCATCTACCTTTAATCTACTTAAACAAAATAATTTTCAGCCCAGAATTCTATATCCTGCTAATGTAAGCTTTAAAATTGACAAAGAAATCAAATAATTTACTGATAAGCAAACATTGAGGAAGTTTGTCACAACAAGACCAATTCTATGGGAAATACTTTCAGCAATTCTATATACTGACCACCACAATGGACCACCAACAAAGTAAACACCCAGAAACTAAAGGACAAAACCTAGCTTCCATAATTATGAAAAGATAAAACTAAGTAATGGACTTTCACAAAATAAGATGAATAGAACTCTACTACACTTATTAATTAACTCAGTAAATATTAATGGCTTGAATTCTCCACTGAAGAGGCATAGGCTGGCTGATTGAATAAAAAAGCACAAGCCATCTATGTGCCTCAAAGTACAAATTAAAACTCAGAGTTAAGGGATGGAAGACAGTTTTTCAGGCATATGGAAATCAGAAGAAGAAAGGGGTTGCAAACTTATTTTCAGATACAAGTGGATTTAAAGCAACTAAAGTCAAAAAAGACAAAGATGTACACTTCATATTAGTCAAGGGAAGATACAATGAGAAGACATTTCAATTCTAATGCTCCTAGATTCCTGAAACAGACCTTAATTAGTCTGAGCAATATGATATTCCATAATACTATAACTGTGGGGGACTTTAATATTCCTCTTACAGAGTTGGACAGATCCTCTAAACAGAAACTAAACAAAGATACAAGGGACAAAAATGTGAGCCTAGAACACCTGTGATTGATAGACATACATAGAACACTCCATCTCAAAGGTAAAGAATGTATGTTTTTCTCACTGGCCCATGGAACATTCTCCAAAATAGATCATATCCTAGGACACAAATGAAACCTCAAAAAAATCAAAATAATTGAAATTTTACCTTATATCTTCTTAGACCACAGTCTATAAAGGTGGAACTCAATTCCAACAAAAATTGTCATTCCCCACACAAAGGCATGGAAATTAAACAACCTTATGCTGAATGACAGTTGGGTAAAGGAAGAGATAAAAAAGTTAACTTCCTTGAGCATAACCACAATGAAGACACAAGGTATCAGAAACCTGTGGGACACTGCAAAATCAATCCTAAGAGGGAAATTTATCCATTAGATACCTATATCTGAAAAACAGAAAGAGAGCACAAGAGCACATCAATAATCTAATGAATCATCTTGGAGAAATGGAAAAAGAAGAGCAATCCAATCCCAAACCTAGCAGAAGAAAAGAAATAACCCAAATTAAATCAGAAATAAATGGAACTGAAAGTAAAAGAATCATCCAGAAAATTAATGAAACAAAAAGTTGGTTCTTTGAAAAGGTAAATAAAACTGATAAACACTGGCCAGATTAACCAGAAAAAGAAAAGTAAGATCCTAAATAACCTCCATCAGAAATGAAAAGGGGGATACATGACTGATAACACAAAGATATAAGAGATTATTTCTATTACCAAAAAATTGATGCCCAGAAGTTTAACAATGAGGAAGAAATGGACCAATTCCTTGAATCACACCATCTTCCTTGACTTAACCAAGAAGAAATAGATTTCTTGCACAGACCAATATCAAGCACTGACATTGCAGAAACAACATAAAATTGCTTCCAACATAAAAAAATCCAGGACCAGATGGCTTCACATCAGAATTCTATCACACCTTCAAAGATGACTTTGTACCTATACTGCAGAACCTATTCCAAAATACTGAGAAGGAAGGAACCTTCCCCAACAAGTTCTATGAAGCAAACATCACCTTGATTCCAAAACCAGGAAAGGACCCAGCCAAACAGGAGAACTACAAACCAATTTCACTAACAAATATCAATGCAAAAATATGCCACAAAATCTTAGCTAATAGATTGCAGCTACTCTTTAAAAAAATTATACATCATGATCAAGTAGGTGTCATCCAAGTGATGCAAGGTTGGTTTAACACATGAAAATCCATAAATGTAATATACCATATCAACAGAAGCAAAAACAAAGACTATATGATCCTTTCAATTGATGCATAAAAAGCACTTAACAAAAAGAAAGTAGGCATAGGTAGCACATTTCTTAAGGAGATTAAAGCCATCTATGACAAACCCATAGCTAACATCATACTGAATGGTGTAAAACTGAAAGCTTTTCCACTTAAAACTGGAACCAGACAAGGATGTCCACTATTGCCACTATTATTCAACATAGTTCTGGAAGTTCTAGGCAATGCAATCAGGCAAGAGAAGGATATAAATGGCATCCAAATGGGGGCAGAAGAGGTCAAATTCTTTTTGCTGATGATATGATCTTATACTTAGAAAACTCCAGAGACTCATCCATAAAACTCCTGGAAGTCATCAGGAAATACAGTAATGTCTCAGGGTATAAAATCAATGTTACTAATCAGTAGCCTTTGTATATGCCAAGAACAGCCAAGTTGAGAAGCAAATCAAGGACACAATTCCTTTCATAGTAGATTCAAAGAAAATTAAATACTTTGGAATATATCTAACAAAAGAGGTGAAAGATCTTTTCAAAGAGGATTATGAAACCCTAAGAAAAGAAATTGCAGAAGACACTAACAAATGAAAGAACATACTATGCTCTTGGCTGGGAAGAATCAACATTGTCAAAATGTCTATTCTACCCAAAGCAATTTATAGATACAATGCAATCCCCATTAAAATACCAACATCTATTTTGAATAACTGGAAGAAATAGTATTTCCTTTTATATTGAACCAGGAAAAAAAAAAGTATAGCTAAGGCTATTCTTAGTAATAAAAACAAAAGGCATCACCCTACCAGACTTCAGGCTATATTACAAGTCCACAGTAATCAAAACAGCATGGTATTGGCATAAATATAGAGACATAGACATATGGAACAGAATAGAAAACCAAAAGATGAAACCAATCTCTACTTGCCGTCTGATTCTTGATAAACCAAACAAAAGCATACAGTGGGGAAAAGAATCCCTGTTAACAAATGGTGCTGGTAGAACTGGATAACCACATGTAAAAGACTGAAACTTGACCCATGCCTTTCACCCCTTACAAAAACTGACACAAGATGGATAAGAGACTTAAATCTAAGACACAAAATGATAAAAATCTTAGAAGAAAGTTGAGGAAAAGTTTTGACAATGTTGGACTGGGAAAAGATTTTATTACAAAGATTTCAGCAGCCTTTGCAATAACAAAAATTAATAAATGGGACTTAATTAAGCTGAAGTGTCTGCACAGCTAAGGACACAACAAGCAAAGCAAAAAGACAACCTTCAGAATGGGAAAAAATATGTGCAGGGTATCAATCTGACAAAGAGTTGATAATCAGAATCTACTGAGAACTCAAATTAATCAACAGAAAAAGAGTAAAAAATCCCATCCACCTCTGGGCAAGAGGTAGGAACAGAACCTTGTCTGATGAAGACAGATGACTTATCATCCCTGATCACCAGAGAAATACAAATCAAAACGACTCTGAGATATCACTTCACCACAGTGAGAATGGCCCACATCACAATATCTCAAAGCTGTGGATGCTGGTGTAGATGTGGAGATAAGGGAACACGTTTACACTGCTGGTGGGACTTCAAAGTAATACAATCTTTTTGGAATGACGTATAAAGAATACTCAAAGAACTCAAATTAGACATCCCATTTGATCCTGCAATCCCGTTAGTAGGCATCTACCCAGAAGGGAAAAAAAAAATAATTTTATCATAAGGACATTTGCACTACACAGTTTATTGCAGCTCAATTTACACCCACTAAAACGTGGAAACAACTTAAATGCCCACCAACCCAGGAATGGATTAATAAGCCATGGTATATGGATACCAGGGAATACTATTCAGCCATTAAAAAAGATGGAGACTTTACATCTTTTGTATTAGCCTGGATAGAGGTGGAACACATTCTTCTTATTAAAGTATCACAACAATGGAGAAGCAAGAATCCAATGTATTTAATTCTAATGTCAAGGCAGTAGATGATCTAATACGACGGGTAGGGTAGGGGAATGAGGGATTAGGGAGAGGGGAGGGAGGGGGATGGTGAATCACCCTGTATGGCACACCTCTTCCAGGCGGGACACAATTACAGGAGGACTTTACCTAACAACTGCAATCAGGTGTAATTTAATTCTTTGTACACTTTATGAATCCCAAACAATTAAAAAAATGACTTTATGTTTTTTAATTTTTGTGTATCTCAAAACTTCCACAGTGTCCCTTGTACTTGATTCCTAGTTTATCCCTCTTACATATTTGCTTTGGTTTAGAGGCTCATTCAAAAATTATAGCAGGTGATATCTCAATCTGTAATAGTCTTTTTCTCCTAATAGTCTATTAAATGGTAAGTATCATTTAAAAATTAGGTTATTGTACAATTTAGTCATTTGGATTTTACTTTGACTTACCAACTCTTATTGTCAAAGTAACCAAAAAATGATATTTGATTTCTAAACAAAAAAGTGTAATATCACATATCTAGGAAGAAAGAGCAGATAGCCCAAAAGTACAAACAAGGAAAAATTTATATTTTGAGGAAGACAAAGGAAGTAAAATATAATATAATACACCAGGTTTTTAAAAACTGTGATGTATTCAAAGTACTTAAGATTGAGGATATTATAATAATTATCCCCTTTGTGGAGAGAAGGGAACACGTTTACAGTGTTGGTGGGACTGTAAACTAATAAACCTCTTTGGAAAGAAGTATGGAGAATCATCAGATAACTCAAAATAGACCTTCCATTTGATTTTGCAATCCCATTACAAGGCATCTAGCCAGAAGGAAAAAAAAACATTTTATCAGAAGGACATTTGCACTAGATTATTTATTATAGCTCAATTCACAATCGTCAAGATGTGGAAACAACCTGTAAGTGCCTATCAACTCATGAGTGGATTAATAGATTGTGGTATATGTGTACCATGAAATATTATTCAGTCATAAAAAAGATGGAGACTTTATATCTTCTGTATTAACTTGGATGGAGATGAAATACATTCTCCTTAGTAAATAAAGTATTACAAGAATGGAAAACCAAGTATTGAATGTACTCAATACTAATATGAAGCCAGCAAATGGTCTAATATACACCAACATAAGAGAAAACCACAATTAAATTCAAATTAGGAGGATAGGAAAAGAGGAAGGGGGGAGAGGAAGGAAGTAGGGGGATTGGTGTGCTTCCACTTAATGGGCACAATGTAAGGGTATATGGCACACCTCCTCGGTGCAGGATACCACTACAACAGGGACTTTACATAACAAATGCAAACATTGTAACCTAACCATTCATACCCTCACATTAATCTGAAACAACAAATAAAAAGAAATGATTATCCCATTTAAAAAATAACAACATACTATGGCAATTTATGACACAAAGCAACTATCAACAACTAGGCAATTTTTGGTGCAAAGAAAGTCTTAAAAAGCACATGTCTCTCAATTTAATACATAACCTATTGCCTTTATGGAGGGGTGACAATGATTTAGTATAAAATATAAAGGAAAAAATGTTCCTGGATGATGCTTTTGTTACATTTGAATTAGCCAGGTAAAGTGGGGGATGTAGAATGAGTAAATGTGTGGTAGGAGGCAGGGAGGTTGGGGATAGAATATATAGAGTAGTTTTATATATCTTTGCAAACAGCTCTTTATTGTGCATCCTCTAAGTGCATTCACTTAAAAGGATTAATATCCTTAATTCGTATGGTATTTTGAACATGAAGAATTTCACATGGCTCACAAATACACTATAAATTACCTTTACTTGAGGGAGGGAGATTAGTTACCATGATAATTTGCTTCTTAATTTTATTGATTTAGACAAAGAGTAAGAGATAAATTTCTAAGGGATTAAGTTTTAATATGAATGCACTTTTCTTATATATCTGGAACAATGTGCCACAGTCTATTGAAACAGATTTGGAAAACAAGAATTTGGAAATAAAGAAGAACAAATTCAACCAGGAGCTGGAGAAAATCAAACCTAGATTTACTCTTCAATTTTAAGAAGTTTTCAGGCTGAATAACTCTCCCATGCTCACTCCCTTAAAAGGTATAAATATGCTGTCTCACACTCTGGATAGAGACTTGTTTTGGGTTATTCTCTTGCATTTGTTTATTGTTTATCTGCTGATTGCATCTGATTCTGTTTGGCTTCTGCCTCACCCTGGTGCATTCCTTATTTATTTCTGTCTCTCCTGGCATTTAGATTTGATTCTAGGCTCTGAGTTTCCAGCTTATGGCCTTAAACATTTCAGTACGGGTTCTTGTTATCTGCCTTTTTACTTTGCAGTTCTCTCTGACTATACAAAGAAAACTATGAATTCATTTGGCAAGCTAATCTTCTTTCTATCATCAAAAATGCAGACAAAATTTCAGAGTTGATCCGTAGCATATCTGTGCTTTAATTTTCTCATCTATGAATTGTGATATAATCTATCATTTGTATTTTATAATTTTTTGCAATGAATAAAGAGAAAAAATAGATTCTCAGTACATACATGACTCTCTACCTTGAAGTCAATTACCTGTACAGATGCTTTAACTCACTCAATGCTTTCCTTTCTGGGTTTTATTTTTTGCACAGAAGTATTAAAGGATGAAATAGCTTTCCATACTGGGAGAATATGACTTCTTGAATGTAAATGCTGATTTTTAGAAAGAGATGCTCTATTCCAACAACTCAATAGGAAAAAACTCAAATAATCCAATTAAAAATGGACTAAAGAAATGAATAGATATTTCTCAAAAGAAGATATACAACAGGAATATAAAAAATGCTCAATACCATTAGTCTTCAGGAAAATGCAAATCAAAATTACCATGAGATATCATCTCACCTCAGTTAAAATGGCTTTTATCAAAAAGACCAGCATATAATGAATGCTGGTGAGGTTATGGAGAAAAGGAAACCCTCATATACTGTTCTTGGCAGTGTAAATTAATTCTACCACTATGGAAACCAGTATGGAGGTTCCTCAAAAACCGAAAATACAATTACCACATGACCCAGCAATTCTACTGCTGGTTATATATCCAAAGGAGGGGGAATCAATATATCTAAGAGATACCTGCACACTCATGTTCATTTTCACACCATTCACAATAGCCTAGACATAGTTAGGCTAAGTGCTATCAATGAATGAATGGATAAGAAAATTGTGGTACTTATACACAATGGAATATTATATATCCACAAAAGGATGAAATCCTGCCATTTGCAAAAATATAGATGGAACTGGAAGAACATTATGTTAAGTGAAATAAGCCAAGCACAGAAAGACAAACCTTGCATGTTTTCACTAATATGTGGGAATAAAATTTGAAAGAGATATAGACGTCATGGAGACAGGGAGGAGAATGACGGCTACTAGAGGCTGAGAAAGATAGTGGGGAGGAGGGACAAAGAGGGGATGGTTATTGGGTGCAAAAATGGAGTTAGATAGAATGAACAATATTTGATAGCATAACAAAGTGACCGTAGTCTAGAATAAGCATATACTTTAAAATAACTAAAAGGATGAAATTGGAATGTTCCTAACACACAAAAATGATTAATGCCTGAGATGACAGACATCTCAATTACCCTGACTTCGTTAATTTACATTGATGTCTGTATCAAAACATCTCATGTACTCTATGAAGATATACAACTATTATGTGCCTTTAATAATTTAAAATAAAAAATTGAAAAAAAGGAAAAACACTTGAGGTCGGGAGTTTAAGACCACTCTGAGTAACAGTGAGACCCCATCTCTAAACACACACACACATACACAAATAGAAAATTAGCCAGATGTGGTAGCACACTCCTATGTCCCACCTATCGGGAGGCTGAGGCAGGAGGATGGCTTCAGCTCTGGAGTCTGAGGTTGCAGTAAGCTATGATAATGAAACTACACTCCAGCTGGGGTGACAGAGTAAGACTCTATTTCCAAAAAAAAAAAAAGGAAAAGAAAAAGAAAGACTTGTTCTATGCCAATCTGACAGATGATGAAATTAACTTTTCTGGATGAATATAATTTTATAATGCTAACTCAGGATAACATTTTATTTTTAAATAATTTAACAGAGCTCATTCCAAATCAATAAATGACAATGGATCAATTGAGCCTCGTTATAGTCAGATTTCTAAATTTAGCAGACTAATGTAATTCTAAATGCAAAGTATTTAAATCTAAATAATGAAGGGAAAACCGAAAAGTCTTATCTATGATCTAAAACTTAAAAGTGAACATGGGCATTTTAACTGAAATATGAAAGCATCAGTGTGGGCATTTTAATTGAAATACGAAAGCATTACATTTTTTTTGAATATTTTCAACAATGCTTTCATAACAGCTTAAAAATGATTATCTAGATTATCAAAGACCTTTAAGAACACTAGCAATATTAAATAGTGTGCACCCTATAATTCTAGCATTTTGGAATGTTTCTGCAGTTTCACAGTAAATATCAGCAATGCAGCACACTCCACCTAGATTTTTAATATCTAGGTCACATGAACTACTTTGAATACTGTGAATAGTAAAAAAAAAAAAGCAGGAAGATTTCTGTGTAGCCATTCCAAAATCATAACAATATTCACATTATGAAAAAAACAGCATACCATGATTTTTAAAATGCTAATTTTTACATATAATAGAAGATATCCTAAAAATGAACTTCTCATCTATTATGCAAACTGAAAACCACATTTCAGGAGTGTTATTTACTTACTGAAAGGTTTTTGTTTTTACTGCTCTCTCATGTGTATTTGCATACTGAATGGTAAGGAGCAGATAAGAAGAACATACACTAAAAACAAATGTATTGTTAATTAAAAAATATGCAATTTAGGGGGAAATTTTATAATAGCAATCAAACTATAGCTTTCACTTAAAATAAAGGAAAATAAATATAATTTTTGAAATTACACTCTTTTTATTGATATGAAAGAGACACAGAGGGTTTACAATGTATTTTAATTATGAAAAATGCATGTTGCTTTTACAATTTCTTTTTGCCATAATCATATAGTTCTAGATATATGGAGACCAGGAGACTGGAATTGTCTTTAGTCTAATTTTGTTATTTTCCTTGAAATCTACTGACTTTTAGGTTATGGATTTAAAATTTCTCCTTGCCTTTTCTCTAAGTCAGTGGTTTTCAATCTTCCTAATTCAGCAGCCCTTCAATACAGTTTCCATGGGTTGTGACCCACAGGTTGAGAACCGCTGCTCTCAGTGTTTAATGTGAAGGATAGGAAATAAATGTGTTTTTCAGCAGAATTAGAGTCCGTAATAATCTATAATAAAACTGCTATCATGTATAGTGCTTATATATAGCTCTTTTTAAGGGAGGTAGAAACTAGAATAACTTGTCTAAGTGCATTCTTCTTAATCTATTTGAAATGAAATAAATAAAAGGCAATCACACACATGTCAGTTCTACAATTACAATAGGTAATACTGAAAAGTCACATTGTAATGACTAGGATTTATAGAGATAGTACTTTGATAAAGAGATTATCCATATTATCAAAAGATCTATACAACTGGATATAATCAATGTATGTTTTCTTTAATGGCACTAAAGCTTTCAAATATCTTTTAATCAAGTATACAAAAGAGATGCTTAAGACTGCAAAGTCTTTCTTAAGGGTTAAGAAAGCAGGAAAAATACTTTCTTTATGTAACATTCCATTAGTTGGCAATGGCTTCCTTTTAAAGCACTAAAAATTTCATATAAATACAGGTTAGGGTATATTGCTTAGAGAATTTGCTGTAGTTATGGAGATATTCAGAAGTGCTTTAAAAATGGGTAGATTGTACAAAGAAAGAAGAGAAAAAATGAATATTACATATTTTATCTCATTTTAGTTATCACTGCTGCCCTATGAGATAGTATTTTGATCCTCATTGCCATTAACTAACTGTAAATAAAAGACTATAAATTTCTAGAAACCCCAGATTGGTTTAAGACTAATTTATTGCTATTCAATGCAAAGTAACTTTTATATTCAAGGATAAGACATGGCCTGGAATCAAGTAATAGCTGGAAATCACTGGTAGAGTAGGTAGGGATTACATTATTTCTGAAGAAAGTCTCTTTGGTTTTGGCCTGAGAAATAATTACATTTTGATTTAATATGAGAAAATACTGTATTTAACTTGTTCCTAGGTGACTGCATTCCATTAAGTATTAATTCACTTGTTTTTTATAAGAATATACTAATCATGTCATTATTTTAATAAATAGCTTTTATGAGGTGTTCTAAGCATCATATAATTATATGCATGGAACCCTAATCTGTTAGTTTATGCTGCTATAATTAAAACTTTATCTAGAGCAATCGTTGCAAATTACCATTTGATCTGGTCATTTTTCTGCTTGCAAACTTTGAATGATTTTAATTAAAGTTGGCAGGTAGACCACATGTTTTTACTTTTTAAAAGACCCATTCGAATGATAGTACAGAAATGAAAAATAAATTATAACAGAATAGACAGAGGATTGGTCATTAACAGATGAGACATTTCAACATATTAATGTGAGCAGGAAAGTAAAGAAGAACTACTGAAATGGGCACAGGAAGCCTAGGTCTAGGGTAGATAGGACCTATCCATCTGTAGAACCACAGAGAGGTTCAGGGACTCAGAGATGCTTGGGAAGAGAGCAACAGTGAGAAGTGGGGTCAAAAAGGGAGAGATTAAACTGTATGTTTTTGAAAGCAACAACATCTCCAACCATTGGAATAAGGCAATTATTTCCCAAGGAAAAATTTAAAGGGTTCCTCTTGGAAGAAATCAATCCTTAAGCAAATAATAGTTTTGGTGTCTTGTTGGTGCCGGCTATGGGCACCCCATCCCTGCATGAATATAAACAGCCAGGACATGGATTGAAGGTACATGCCTGCAAGAGGTGGGCTTTCCAACATTCCAGGGAGAACCCCAAGCAACCTCTGTTATGCCTTTTATTGAAGCATTGTACAAGAGGTGTGGGGGCCCATGTACTAGGATCGCTTGCTTAATGATAGATAGCTATGTGCTTTTTCCCCACCAGCTCGACTCCCACTCTGTTGGTAAGAAGTAGTGATCTTATCTCATTAATGTATGCAGTTACTTAAGGGCTTATCTCCAGGCAGCAGAACATCTCCATGCTAGCTAGGAGATTGTCTTGCTCCCAGAGCCTCCCTCAGGAACCAGTGACCACTTCTATAAGCCTGGCGCTCAGTCTCCTACAGTGTCTAGCCTGAAGGGTACTCGCTATGTCTGTTATGGCTAGTTCCCGGGCCCAAGCACCCTAAAGCTGAACAGGAAAGGCTGACTTTGTGTATAAACTTTCCATTCAGTTGTTTATTGCCTCACTGATAAATAAGAACCCGTTACTAAGGATTGCCTGATAGTTCAAAAAAGCCAGGAGAGACTTGGCACCTGTGGCTCAAGTGGCTAAGGCGCCAGCCACATACACCTGAGGTGGCGGGTTCGAATACAGCCTGGGCCTGCCAAACAATGATGGCTGCAACCTAAAATAGCCAGGTGTTGTGGTGGGCGCCTGTGGTCCCAGCTACTTGGGAGGCGGAGGCAGGAGACTCACTTGAGCCCAGGAGTTGGAGGTTGCTGCGAGCTGGGATGCCACAGCACTCTATCCAGGGGGACAGCTTGAGGCTCTGCCTCAAAAAAAAAAGAAAGCCAACAGAAAAAGAAGGTGAACTGGGAGAAATGTTTTATTTAGGGGGAAAAATGAACTTTAAAAAGTGTACCAATAATAATTTTTAAAAAGGACTCTAGCTAGTATCTTTAGGAACAGTGAGAAAATATCATATGTATAAAATAATGAAGATGGGCCCTGGCACAGTGGCTCACACCTGTAATCCTAGCACTCTGGGAGGCCCAGGCAGGAAGACTGTTTCGGTCAGGAGTTTGAGAGCAACCTAAACAATAGAGAGACCATCTCTACTAAAAAATTAGTCAAGCGTGGTAGTGCATGCCTATGCTTAGGAAGCTGAGGAGGGAGGACTGTGTGAACCAAGGAGTTTGAGGTTGCAGTGAGCTACGATGGTGCCATTGCACTCTAGTTGGGGCAACAGAGTATGACTTTCTCTCAAAAAACATGATAATCATTGTAATAATGATAATGGCAAATACATATAAGGCCTACTACATTCCAGTTATGTCTTACATTTATTAACTTATTTAATCCTCAGAATTCAGAGATAGGCATACGATTATTATCTCTATTTCAGAGGAGAACAGAAACAGAATTTTAAACTGCTCAAAGTCACAGAGATGTGGGTGATAGGAATTCAAACTCAGTCTGGCTCCCGAAACTATACTTTTAAACTGTGCCCTCTTCTGCTTAAAATAAACAAACATACGACAAACAGAAACCACAGAGGATACTTTTGTAAAATAAGAACATAATTTTATATTTCAACCTTCCTATGAATCTTTTTTCTTTTGTTTGGGGAGTTGAGAGCACTGCCAAGAAATAGATTCAAAAAGGAACAGAAAGTATCACTGAAAAGATGAAACTTTAGATGGTCAGTCCCTGTAATCCATCATAGAATAATAGAAGTTACAGAAAGAAAGAATGAGAAAAAAGGAGAGAGAGAAGGGGAAAAGTTACTAAGAAAATAATACTGGATACTTTTCTAGGAATGAAGGACACGACTCCTCTGAACAAGGCATCCATTGATTAAAACATGAATGGAAAAAAAGGCTACACCTAGACATATACTGGGAATTGCAAAACACCAAGAAAAATAAACAAGAATAGACCCTAAAAGCCATTAAGAAAAAAGCAGATGACCCATGAAGGCCTAACTCAGGCTGTTATCAGTGAATTTTTGAAGAGCGTGCAGCATCACCTTCCATGTTCACAGGTTAGACAATTTGTAACTTAGAATCCCAGACAAATGAGAATTAAGATGGCAAGTAGATGGACAATAGTAAAAGCACAATCTTTAAAGGTGGTGCCTTTTCTACAATTTTAACACACTGATCGTTAAGACTGTCTGTCATAAAAAAGAAGTTAGTAAAAGTGGTATGTCCATTTTTAGACAGTCTCTCATGCAGAGCAGATAGTCAGAAACAGCACCTTCTAAATGTGTCCTAAAATTTCAATTAGAAATGGTAAGAAAACTAAAAATTGCTTGCATATGGAAATATAACTAAAAAAGACTAGTTGGTACTGTAATTAATCATTAAATAAAATAATACTTAGTTCTTGTCAGCAAGAACTGTTTTAGCTACTTAGTAATGATGGGAAAAATAAAGAAAACTAAACAAATTAATTAGAATAGATAATAATCCTACCTTCTCGAAACTTAAAAGTTCAATGAAGGAGAGTGACAATAATTTAAAAAATTAAGTCATATAAAAATATGTAATTTGTGGGGCAGCACCTGTGGCTCAAAGGAGTAGGACACTGGCCCCATATGTTGGAGGTGGCAGGTTCAAACACTGCCCCAGCCAAAAAATGAAAAAACAAAAAATGGAATTTGTATTAACAAGAGCCATGAAGAGAAATATATCAAGGAAAGTAGAGCAAGAATTGGAAGGGAGGTTGCTATTTAAAATATGATGGTCAGGGAAGGCCTTACTGAACAGTTAACATTTGGGTCTAGAACTTAAGAAAAGAGGGATTATGTGATGGGTTCATTCTGGGTGAATTTATGTTTCAGGTAGACAGAAAAGCAAATTTAAAAGCCCTTTTCACATGGAAATACCTTATTATGACCATAAAAATAGATGTAAATGGCATAAGTAGTTTAAAGCCTATTGTATCTGCAAATAAAATTGCAACACCTTCTTTTTTCTGATATCCATTTGCCTGAAATATAGATGACCATCCCTTTACCCTGAGTCTATATTTATCTTTAAGGTAAGATGAGATTCTTATATGCAGCAGATATCTGGCCTAAGTTTTTGTATCCAGTAAGCCAACCTGTGCCTCTTTAGAGGACAATTTAAGCCATTCACATTAATTGAGAATATTGATAAGCCTGGTAGAATTTTGGGTATCCAGTTTTTCGAAAGTCCAGTGGACATTTTTAATCCTTTCACCACTGTGGAAGTTGGAATTTGATCAAAAGTTTCTGAGCGAGTTTACTTTTGTGGAGGAGGATTGCACTGGTCATTATGGAGGAAAGGTCCGAGAATATCCTGGATAACTGGTTTAGTTACGGCAAATTTCTTCACTATGTGGATGTCATTAAAGTATTTAATTTCTCCATCATAAATTGTATGTAAAACCAGCACAATTGCATTAATGCACACAGCTATGATTTAATAAAAAAAAAAAAGAAAGAAATATAAAAGTGAAAAAACTAAACCATGACGGGAGAAGAGTTAAAGAATGTGGGCATACTAATATCCTCATCACAAAGCAGCACTGATAGTTAATGGAACAAATAATAAAATAATATTAGTTTATTATTCACATTTACAACACAGAAATTGAAAACAGAGATAAAATTACATGGAGATTGAGAGGGACAGAAAGGTGGAGGGGGGGGAGAGTGAGTGAGTGTACAACACTTTATTATGTGTGTGTGTGTGTGTTAATACAAGATGTCTAAAAGTGATAAAGAAAAATTCTGAGGTAGAAGCAAATTACTTTGACCAAGATTAAAGGAGAAAATACCAAAAGAAAAGTGGGAAGAGAAGTAAAGCTTAAGTGGGAAAAGCTGAGTCAAGAACCATTGATTTTACAAGGTGCATATAGTAATTTGATTTATTTTTATTTATTTTTTTTATTTTTTTGAGACAGAGCCTCAAGCTGTCCCCCTGGGTAGAGTGCCGTGGCATTACAGCTCACAGCAACCTCCAACTCCTGGGCTCAAGTGAGTCTCTTGCCTCCGCCTCCCAAGTAGCTGGGACCACAGGCGCCCGCCACAGCGCCCGGATATTTTTTGGTTGCAGCCGTCATTGTTGTTTGGTGGGTCCAGGCTGGGGATTCGAACCCGCCACCTTAGGTGTACATGGCTGGCGCCTTAGCCGGTTGAGCTATAGGCGCCGAGCCAGTATTTGTATTTTTAAATCAATTTATCAAACTGAAAGGAAAACTTTTATTTTGCCCAGGAATGATGACAATGGGGCTTTGTCTATTAACCAATGTTTGAGAACCATTAACCGAATCTATAAACCCTTCCATTATTTGTCAAGCTTTAACAAGCTTCCTGCACAATGATTTGCCAGCCGATGGCTGAATTTCTCCCATCAGGGAAAATTCTGACCCATTCGAGTTCTCGCATCCGTGCTTAGTCTCTGACGGGCATTTCTACTTTACACTGAGTAAAGGTCTTCCTGTCCCCACATGATTAGTCCTTACCTTAGTTCTCAGGCTGCTATATTAAAGTACCATGGATTGGGTGACTTAAGAGAAAATTTAATTTCACTCAGTTCTGGAAGCCGGAAATTCCATGATGGAGGTGCTAGCCATTAACTTTCTAGTGACAGCTCTCTCCTCCAGGCTGATAACTGGTCTGCCTCTCACTTTTTCCTTGCATGGCAGGTGGACAGAGAGATCTCTGGTATCTCTTCCTCTTCTCATGGGGGCACCAGCCCTGTCGCTCTAGGGCCTGTTCATTGAATCTTTACCACTCCCTCAAAAGCTAGCTCCAAATTGAGTCACACAGGAAGTTAGAGCTTCAACATGTAACTTCAGGTAGACACATTCAGCCCATAATCGTCCTTATTCTGCCTTACACTGCCGTAGAAAGCAAGTCTCATCACTGTTGCATATACCAATCCAATAAATATTTGGAAAATTTGTTAACCCTGTAGCTCTAATAACCAAATGCTTCCCAGTCTGTTCATAGGCCATTTTCTGAATATGGGTCAAAAGATCTTTGTCATTTTAAAAGGGGACCACCAAAGCAGAAATGATGTGAACCCATTCACTGCACCTTGTCATAGCAGAGACTTTCATTCTCAAGATTCTCATTTAAATGTAGGTATTATCCCAAAATAGCAATGAGGGAACTAATCTTTAGATAAAATAGTTAATTGTCTGGTTTCATTATTCCGACTATTTTATTGAAAACTCTAACTTCCTAACATACTTTTTGCACACTGTGACCTCCTATTGGGATGTTGGGAGGTGTGCACTGCACCCTTGTACCAGCGGTGGGAACAGAGGCTATCACTGAAAGTTCTCCACACTAGCTCCAGTTAGCAGGGGCTCCTTTCTCCGTGGTGCCATGAACTCTCCACCTACATCTCGGGCTAGACCTTCCTGGTGCACCAGACCTTGTACTACACAGATTTCTGACTTGGAAGTAACATAGGAGAGGAAGCAGGGGGAAGTTTAACTTGTTATTTTTTCCTCAACTATGAATAAATATATTTTTGTCAGGTGAGAGTTTTTGGAAATTCAATTACAAGATAGTAGTTCCTCTCTCCGGAATCTAAATAAGAAACTTTGGATGGAAAATTTGTTTCTCTTCTTCCCTCTTCCTTTAACTTGTTCATTGCAAAATACACAATCTGGCCATAAAGGCCCAGCTCTGTTTCTATATGCAGTGGGCCTGTGGAATGCTAACTGGAAAACCAATATTCCTATTACAACATGAAATGGACTAGCCAGGTTAGAGAAGGCCGAAGAAAGTAACCATTTCTTAAAGAAGGGCGGATTGTGAAGGACTTAGTTTTCAATGAATATGATACTCCACTCCTATGCCTGTGGGCTCTCAGCTGCTCAACAAACAACGACAACAACAAAAAAGGCTTAGTTGATATAGCCTTTTGCAGCAAAGGGACTCAGATGTGTTTTTCCTTGAAAACTCGAGGAAAATCAATCTCAGACAGAAACAAACATGCTGTAAGTTTTTTGGACATAACAGTGCACCCCAAAACTGGCCTTTCCTGGAAAATGTAGCACCAAAGAACATAGAACTGCATATTGTATTCATCACATCATTGTATTAAGAAGTATAAGAATGCATTTTTAAAGAAAACTTCTCCTTTTGAATTATCAAAAAATATGTTCTTAGGGCCTTATGCAGGAGCTTACTCCTATAATCTGGGAGGTGGAGGCAGGTGGATTGGTTGAGCTTAGGAGTTTGAGACCAGCCTTAGGAAGGGTGAGACCCATCACTAAAAAAAGTAGCTGGGCATTAGGGTGGGCGCCTGTAGTCCCAGCTAAATGGGAGGCTGAGGCAAGAGGATCTCTTGAGCCAAAGTGTTTGAGGTCACTGTGAGCTATGAAGCCATAGCACCCTACCAGGGGCAACAAAGTGAGACTCTGTCTCAAAAGAAAAAAGAATGTTCTTTGTACCATAAGTAGGATTATCTTGAAACTATTCTAAGATTTCATTAGTTTCCTCCAGGGCATCATTTAATCTGTCAGCATTCAAATCATTCTCTTTTAAAGTGCTGGTCTTGTCATTCTCCTTGTGGACTTTTTTTTTTTCAAATTCTTACTTGGTCTAATTCTACTTTATTCTCATTTACCTGTGATTTTGCACATAATTAAGCTATTTTCCATGTCAGTTTAATCAATACTGAGAAAGCCTTCACCTTTTGCAAGATATGCAGGTTTTTTTTTCTTTTATAAGCAAGTTGCATGGTATTTGCCTTGTGTTTTAGCATCTGACAACCAGCAAAGAGTGCAGTGGGTTTGCACTTTGCTGCTGATGTGACAGGTGTAATCACACCCTCGCGTGAAGCTCAGAGGCCTGCTTGAGTGGAAAGGACCCACACATATTAGTGAACGTTTCCCTGTCCTGAGGACCTTTCTTCTCTCTGTAACCTATTAACTCTGACTGAGGCAAATTATTTAATATGGGTAGCCTTAGTTTCTTTGTTTTTAAATGGAGATAATAAGAGTTCCTACCTCTTGAGGTTATTGTGATAAGTTAGTTTTCAGTAAGTGGTTAACAGCCCTTCTGGTTCAAAGCATGCGCTCAATATACATTAGCTATTCATTTATTAAAAGTTGTGCAAAATCATCTCTCAAAACAAATGTTGGGTAGAAATAGCCGCATAGTTCAACGCAAGAGTCTTGGGTTAAGCACAACACAAACAGAGCTAAATTGGCTTCCTCATTTCTTAGATTTCATTTTATCACAGCAAAAAGAAATGCTAACAGTGCCATGGGGTCACTGAATGTGTATAAAAGACCAGAGGGAGGTAGAAGAAGTGGAGTCACACAATAAGTTTTCCCTAGAAGCTTCTTTTGACATCCTCCTCTCTCCATTAATGCCCCGTTTTTTTTAAGCAATTGAGCCAAAGCTCCTCTCTTTTTCTCTACCCTGCCTTCCATTCTGGTTTTTCTGACTCACACCAAGCATCCCTTTTTCACCTTCTTCAATGTGACAGATATTTTTTCCCCCACAATTGACTTCCTTCTTATTTTTTATTCATATAAATTTTGGCTTCAAGACTTTCTCTGTTTTCTTCATCAATTTTTCATCAACAAAGATCTATGCACCAAGCAATTCAATCAAGAATTCTTTCCTAAGAGTAAATTATAAATGTCTGTCTTACCACAAAAAATAAGTGACGTGACAGTTATCATAATCATTTTTATTTAAGCATTCCACATTGTATAGCAACTCATCATATTGTACCCTACACATGCATATAGTTATACTTAGAAATTACAATTAAAAAAAAAAAGAATTCTCCATAAACGCTGCAGATGACTTTGGTTCTCCTCTTCTCGTTCTACTGTTTGATTTTAGCTCACTTTATTTTCCCCTTTTTCTCCAGTGTAGAATGATCTCAACTCTATGATCTCTACTCTGACTTTAAAGTAAAATTTTGTCTAAGTTTCTAATTCTATAATGCCCCAGTTCAAGAACATTATGATATAGCAGACTTAAAAAATAAAAACTTGACTATTTTTTCTGTAAAGATTCTTGGTCAACCACAGGAGGATAACCAATATGGTATTCAAAACAAGCAGAAACCTAATTTCTTTTCTTTTCTCTTCCATGCCAATGACAAATCTATTCTCAGGCAGATGTAACATATTTCATGTTTCTTACTCCACAGGGCATTGGACTACTAGAAAAATCCACATAATTTATCCAAATGAAGTTGCTCTTAGAATTTGTATTGAGAAATGTTTAGTTGCTTGGACATTAAAAATTTTTCTTAACATTGCATTTTTATTGTTCTTTTAAGTTTTTATTGTGTTTACTATTTGAGTAATTTATTTGTGTTCAGATATAAATTTAACTATTCAGAAGAATATCAAATACCAGTAAACATGACTGTAAATTTAAAAAATGATTAAAGCAAAGAAGAAAAAAATATGAACACAGAAAAAAAATTTTCTTTTCAACTAGAAAAAGCTCTGACAACTATGTTTTTTTCCCACTCATACACATCTATGGTAAAAGGTTTAATTTACAAATAAGGCAAAGCATAGTAACTAATGATAAAACAGAACAATTTTAACAAGTACCATAATAAAAGTTAGGT
>CAUYTI010058042.1:0-50943 GCA_963575145.1 Galago senegalensis
AATGATGTGGCTTTCTATGTGTACATTATCCTCAGATCCCAGATGGCTCAGTGTGGGTCCAGTTTCAGATGTGTTTTCCATGTGTCAAGAAGATTTTCTATATACTTGGTTTAGGCAATCTGATCATTATGTTTCCACCACATGTAAATACACCTTGTACTCATTGAAAGGAGCTGATTACTAGAAATGAGAATCGTGGCGATTACATTCTTAATATATTCTGAGAAGAGTATTCTGGGTAAATTTCTCTCTATGACTTTTAATCAGTAAATTATGATAAATGCTAACTTTACAAATCTGGGAGTTAAATGGGGTTTAAAATTTTTCTGACTGTTAAGTGGTGAGTATACTGGAGAATCTCTAAGGCCAGTAAAGTCCATTTCTACCAAATGAATTAGTAAGGTAGTTTAAAACGTACCAATGTTTCTCAATGCATGTGTCAAACACACACTGATATTAACATTAATTCAAGAAGCTTTTATGAAGCATGGCTGAAAAGGGTATGACTTTAGAGACTTCTTGGGTCATTTGTGGGACCACACCTATGGTGCATCTTACAAGGGTACATGTGAAACTTACTAAATGTAGAATATAAATGTCTTAACACAAAAACTAAGAAAATGCCATGAAGGCTATGTTAACCAGTTTGATGAAAATATTTCAAATTGTATATAAAACCAGCACATTGTACCCCATGATGACATTAATGTACACAGCTATGATTTAATTTAAAAAAAGCAACTTTGTTAATACATTAAAGAAACACATGTTATTTATAATATGATAAAATTTGTTTTTGAAGTATTTTAACAGTTTAAGAGTTACTGAGCTCATTCATTGGTAACGTCATCTGAGATATTGTCATGTAATTTTTAAAGCAAGTCATGGGCTTGTACAGAAAAATTGAATAGCAGCCTCCTTTTTTGGTTTTGTGGTTTGTTTTTCACAAATAAATGGCAAAATGAGATGTAGTCATAAAGAAAACACAAAAGGCAAGCGGAGTGTTTCTGCGCGGCACTTCAAGGCAATTTGGAAAGTCACGGGTTCATCCTATAAATAATGGCTTCTGAGATTTGATCCTTAGAGTTTCATAAAAACAAATTGCTTTTCAATAGTTAGTGCTGAAGCCTTCATTAAAACAAAGCCTTCCAGACACAGGCTCGAGTTCAGTGTTAGCCAAGAATTCTTTAAAAGTACACGAAATAAGTGGCAAACATTTAACCACCTGGCTGGATTTCGAATAGCCTTTGCAGAAATCTTCAGGAAAAACATTATTCTGCTTATGATAGTTAGGTGGTGGTTTTGAGGCATAAAAATGGTCCCTTCTCCATTTTAACATTTCCCCAACTTATGCTGATGATACCTGTACAATGTCAAGCTACTTGACTTTAAGGAAAAGCGCTATTCAATATCAGGGTTAGACCCAAGGTGAAAGCAATATTTATAAGAAACACGATTTAAAATGACACATGCCTAATATTTAACCCCAAGATAAAAGGTGTTGATAAAAAATGGGTTAGCATATTCTTTAAAAGATGATTTCCACGTATTATAATAATGAATAGCACATTACGAGGCATAATTATGTTTCAGTGCAGTTTCTGAGCTTTCAGTAGTTTGTCTCTTCTCATTCCTAAGGCATGGCTTGTCGTGGTGGTTGGGGGGCGGAGTGGTGATTTTGAAAATTGTCAGTAAAAGAGTCTTTCCCGCTTGCTGCTGACGGCCCGCAGAATGCATCATTTATCAGTGCACTCTGGAGTCATGCAGAACTCGGCACAGTGCCTATCAGTAACTCGGCGACCTCGCTGGGGTATTCCGAGGAATTCTTTATCCCACTCTGAAGGATAGCTGAGTGCCCTTGTATTCTGAACTTGGACATTAAAAAGCGGTAAAAGCACTTCCATTACCGCTTTAATCTGACAGTACTTTAAAAACTAGAAAATGACTTTGCTCCTTTTCCACAGAGATCCATCCAGACGTTCACGAAGCAATGGTTTTCACCTGATTCCACTGTCAGCCTTCAATGAATTAAGAACAGAATCCTTGGTTCTCGGTCCCTGGTTGTAACTAAAAGATCTGCAATCATTCTCCCCCGGCAGGGCCATCGCCTCCTCCTCGCACGGCCTCCTCCTTTTCCTTATAACAAATTCTGTGTGATTGGCAATGAAAAGCAAAACCCAAAGTGAAATGAAAGAAAATAGGGCAGGATAAACTTTATCTATCTTGTTGCCTTCTCAGAGAAATCTCAGATCAATCCACTGGGACACATGAGAGGTGGAAATTTCAAGGTACGGAATAAATGTTATCTCATTATTTTGTCCCTCACATGTGAAGGTGTTTGGTATAAAAGATGATATATGAAAATAAATTGAATTCAATTCACCATTCTAGCTATGTAGCTGATTGTCCTGGTAAGATAGGAAATTGGTGTTTCATATCCTGATTAGAATGTTTTCCATCCTGGCCTCTGATCATTGCACTTTCCTTCAGGAAAGAGAAAAAAAGATAGTCTTTGTGTATGTTGTCAACACTTTAAATTTTCTAAGCTTCGTTTTGAGGTATTTTAAGTGCATATTAGATTAATTAGAAAATATGCTATGCACGGTAAGATCTAGCTCTGTAAGTTCTACTTAAGGTGATCCAATTTGTTTAATTTTTATTTCGAGCTTAAATCAATGTGATTTCCATTTCTTTTTTTGATAGTGCTATAAATCTCTTAGTGTTGGTTGTAAAATATGCAAGAACTTTAGCCTCGGGGAAGGGAGTATAAACTCAGACCTAATGTGGAGGCTGAAGGGCAGAGCACTGAAAATAATTAGAGCTAAAGGAACTAATAACACTTTGGCAGTGGCTGCCATTGGAAAAAGGAACACTCCTCCGAATTCTAAATGCAATTAGAAATCTCTGTATTTTAACTTCTTGGTGAGAAAATTATAGTAATCATTAAAAATGATAAAGCAATGGTAGAATGTTTTCTAGGAAAAAAAAATAGCTTTTTGCCAGCCCAATTCTGGGCTCCGTTTTATATGACATAGTTTTATGGTGCCTATGCAAAAGCCTACATTTTAGTAAATAGCTTAAGACTACATCTATACAACAATATAAGAGAAAGTGAGACAGTCATAACGGTGACAGGTTAAGCATGTTCTACTTGGGTCAAGCCAAGTCAGTTTTCTACGTTCAGCACTGAAATGGGTGATCAGGTGGTTGAACTGCCACTGTAGAACTCTCCAGGGAGGGTCGATGTTTTGGACTTGGGGTGGGGAAATAATGCCATTTTTTCTCCATTGAGATCTATTTAGTATAAAGTAAGATTTCAAATAAGGAGTAGAGAAATGGACAAAAGACCAGGGATAGATTAAATTTTCTTTTCAGGTTCTCAACTAAATAGAGAAATGTTTATCGCCGCATTCCAGTTCAAGTAAATCAAGCAACCAGGACAAAAAACAGTGCCGGCGTCTGATGGGTATGTTTTCAGGTTGAGATGGTTGGAAATGCATATGTGGATACCTGGAGCCCTGCCCCAGAGTATCCTGTCTAGACTTGGAAAAGTGAGGATAGGTCAGAAGCCCCGGTGGACACAGTGAGGACTTCCTCTCATTTCCTAGTCTGACTATGACGCCCTCAGCACCTAACGAAGGCTGAATCTCCAAGTGAAATTCCTGCACTAGGTGAGGCTTCTCATGTTTGAGGAACTGCATAATGGGCAGATATCGTTGGAAAGTGTCCAGTCCTTTAAAAATACACGTGTAGACCTTTTATCAGAAATTCATGACTCAGGAGCTTGTGGTTTCACGGAATATTTTATGGAGATTGCACACACCACACTGGTGGCCCATTGCTCAAATTCATTCTGGAGGACGGCTTTATTTAACTTCCACAGAGCTTTAAGTACCTTGAAATAGTTACCTTTGTAAAAATCAGAGTGTTTTCACATAATCATAGGGATGGCAGGCAGGTGAGAAGTTGGGGATGGTGCACTCACATTTATACATGACGAAAATCAACATCGTTAAGGTTCGGCCTCTGCACTTGACCATGAACCCCATCCTTCTCACATCTGATCTGTCTTACACGTTTGAGTTAATTTGACTACCAGGCACGTAGGCCTTTGGGTTTTTTTAACTCTAATGTTATCAGTTTGTGTTTCTTATTTCTTTGCTTTAAAATATTTTTTGGCTCTAGTGAACTGGAAATGGCTGTTGTGAACTGGTTTCTTCTAACTATGAGATATGCCAATGAGAGAAGCAATCTCCTCTGGAAAAACTCACAGGCTGCCTGTGCATGGTTCAAGAGCAGTAAAGTATTATGCTGGTTAATTGGTTGGCTTTGAGTTCCAGCTCTGTAACACACACCGCTCGGGAGATAGTTTCTTAACTATGCTAACCTCAACTGTTTCACATATGAAGTCAAGAAAATTGGTAATATAATATAATATGTATAATATAATTCATGTATGATATATATATGTGTGTTGTGTGTATATATATACACACACACACAATATGTATTATATATTGAAATGGAGTATTTTATATGAAGATATAATAAAGGGTTAGTGTAGGTTATCATAACATAATACAGGGTAATGGGATAATGAAACAGTATCTAACACTCCCTAAACACCCTTCTATGTGCCCACCACTACCCTAAGTGCTTCATAACTACATTTTCTTCACTCATTCTAACATCCCTGTGGTTTGGTGTCATTAGGATTGTCACTTACACAATTCTAACTCCAGAGGCTGCTTTATCATAATGCTTGCACATAATTTAATAAGGTACTTGACATATGGGAAGCCCTGATTTTCTAAGGGCTAGAGTGGAGGTTTTTCTTTTTTAATTTGCCCAATTAACTACACTAAGCATCTATACAATGCCCAAATACCTGGGCGAGGCTATTGCAGAAGATATTTATTCTAGCAGGGTGTATGTTTACATTACTAGAAGACGAAGCATGTACCATATCAGAACTACATCAGGGTCATATCAGGAGACCTTGTTAATTAGAGGGTTATCAAATTATTTAGTCAACTAAATGTTATTCAGTGGTAGCTACTGTGGTATTTATTTCCATCGTATTCTAAGGCTAAAGCTACATCTGTGTGATAAATCTACAGTCTGTTATATTTTTTTAGAGACAAACAGTGGGGATGGGAGTAGGCTCCATAAAGTGATGATCTGAAAAAACGTCACTGACAACAAAGCAAATCTAGAAACTCCAGTCTCTGTTCCCCCCAGGGACAGGCAGTCAGCCCACCTCGGCGGGCTGCTCTGTCCTCTCTTCCTTAGGGACAGTTGCCACCCGGTCAAGTAAAATGGCAGTTGTGGGGACACTTGTGCAAACTCAACAGTTGATTTGATGTGTGGTGAGCACTGATTTTCTAAAGTGACGGTGGAGGTTTCTCCTTTTTTATTTTCCCAGTTAACGACACTAAGCATCTGTACAATGCCCAGATACCTGGGTGAGTGAGTTGATTTCTTGAAAATGGAACCACACTCCAAGGTTCATTCTTGTTTACACAGAGGGAAGCCATGATTGTCACTAATTAATTGATTTCCTATATGAAATGTTTTGCCCAAGAGCCTTTCATCTCTGAAAATTCAACTTTGAATGTTGAGGGGATCCTAGAAAACCTTCCACAGAAACATTTGACTGAGTAGCTTCATAGGAATGAAATGTGAAAAGCCTGCATTATAACTTCTCATTATACTTATCATAGCAACAGTGACGATGCTATAGACAGAGCACCTATTTAGGAAAAGAGAGTCAGAGGACCCTGTCTTTCTCCCTGGGCTAAATTCAGAGTCTTCAAACTTCTTGACGTTATTTTATGATCCCCTACCGTCATAAGCAGGTAAGTCAGAAGACAAAGCAATACCATATACAGAAAAAGAACCACATTGCAAACAGTAGGCACCAGGCATTGTAATAAATGTGCTCCAGGGATGTTAAATGTGATACTCATCTTTGGCATTCTGGATGCTATACACTATTATCACCTCCATATTAGGGATGCGAAAACTGAGACCCAAAGTGTCATATAACCTCCTTAGAATGGACAGCTCTTCCTGGTAACAGAGGAAATCTGAATGTTTATAGTCTGATTCTAGACCATAGCCTCTGAACTACTACCCACACTGTTCCAAATGGATTTATCATATTATTTTATTTAAACATATAAATATCATACTTGCAAAGTTATTGAGAAGTCCAGAGAAGTTAAGGAATTTCTTCATTAGAAGCAGTAATCCAAAGCCCTAATTGCCAGTATAAGGCCCAGTTTCTTTTCTTTATATTGCATTTCACATGTAACGATAGAAAAACTCAAACTCAACTTGGTTTATAATGACATTCAACATCTACCACAGGCAATATATTCTTCAGGTCTTATGAATGGATAGTGGAAAGGAGGAAGCACATGCTCTGAGTGAGAGATCTCAAGGGGAAGGCAGATCTGAAGATAGACCTTCAAGGCATTGCAAGGGCTTCTGTATTCTGAAGGCGGGAGTTTGGTACCCCCTGTAGTTGGCCCAGAATGCATGAAAACACCACCTTAGGAAAGAATACAGCGTGTTCCACAGCCAACAATAACTGAAAGCTGTGTCTTTACACTTTTAATTGAAAAATGTCTTATAGATCTTGGCAAGGTAGTATTGGGCATTCTAATAGGGTCTTAGATACTATTCCCACTAACATCTAAGTATGCTTTAAAATTGCCCCATGTCTTTGGAGGTACAGTTCTGAAATCAAGCTCAAGTACCCCAAAGTCCAGGTTGCATATGTCACTAAATATAGTACTAATAACCTAAGGTGCTGAAAATTTTTGAATAATGTGTTTGTGTTTATTTGTCAGTTCGCTTTTTTATCACCCTACACGCATTGTTACATATTAGGTCTGTAACATCCCACATTCTGCTTCGGAATACTTTTGTTTAAAAGGGGTGCTTAGAGTGGTACCTGTGGCTCTCTAAGGAGTAGGGTGCCGGCACCAAATGCCAAAGGTGGTGGGTTCAAACCCAGCCCCAGCCAAAAACTACAAAAAAAAAAAAAAGTAAATAAATAAAAATAAATAGGGTTTAGGTGGTCCTCCTCTCATGATGTAATTACAGGTTATATTAACATTTCTAATATAAAATTCTCTACATATGTTCTGATTAAATTCCACCACCAATAAATAAGACTATTCTTTTAAATAAAATACAATTTATTTGCAGCCTATTATCAATCAAAAAAAAAATCCCTGTGACTGTAAAACCACAGATGAAATAATAGATCAAAACATTTTCCTATTTTTTTGTCTTGTTTGTTGTCAAAATTTAAATCAGGGCTTGTAATTTAATTCCGTGCTGCTAGAAAGCATGATGAGCTGGTGCTATTCATTTGCTTTTAAATAAAATCACACTGATGAATATGTATTTGGAATTAGTTATTTTCCAACTGTATGCAGCTCTTGTAGAATCCAATTGCTAACAATTAAGCCTGAGATACTGACGGGAAGCATTTAAAGAAATACAGCGAATTCTAGAGAGAAGGGTAGGGAGAACCATAGTGGTCAGTTGAGAAGTAGATTATCGGATACAGTGGTTATCAAGTGGAGGCAAAAGAAACAAAATATTCTTTTGAGGTATGTGCCATCTGAGTTGAACACCACTCCCTTCCCTAGTAGATCACCCCTCTGACTCGGTGTCATGGTAAGGATTAGGATTCTAAGAGTCCTCTGTGTAGGAGAAGCTTTCGGTTTTGTACCCAGGAATTGGATTTTGTTCCTACCGGTAAAGATCTCCAAAATTCACTTCCATTTACCAACTTTTTCATTTGATGGGTGAAGAAAACTTGGCATCCAGTTCTGCTCTCTGACTGACTTCCAACTGGAGTTCTTTCTAGCTTTGTAAATTACTTGGCACTAAGCAAGTCTTCTTTGCCAAAAAATGAATGGCTCAATGTTTGAAACCAGGCACAATCAGTGAAATCCAGATTGAACACTGAAATCACTTTGATTCAAATAAAATAAGTCACCTATACCTAGGAGGAAATTACTTATTACAAAAGATAGTGGCCTTGAAAATGAAAAAAAATAGAGAATGGGCTCTAAATAGAATTAGTAAGGTGATTTTTTTTTTGAGAGTTATTGTTGATGTGTTCTAAAAGATGACCTATAAGGACCTAATGAATATATTTAAGAAGAAAGTTATTAGGAGCAGACTTGGAAAACACGTAACTATATGTATTTGGAGTAATAGGTTTGTTCTATAATTTAACTGGATGGATAGTGGCCCCGTGGCTTTTTTTTTTAGTCTTTTTTTATTAAATCATAAACACATATCATGTATACATTAATGCATTTATAGGGTACAATGTGTTTCAAATAGGATTAGGAACACTAACATCATACTGGTCAGTAATGCAAGGGTACATGTTGGATCTATTAGTATAGAGTATAAATGTCTTAACGTAATAACTAAGTAAACAAGATGAGGTATTTGAGGCCCATTGGCATTTTAAATAGGAAAAGAGAAATGGGAAAAGCCACTGAATTTTTAACTTATTAATTATTTAATTCTTCCATCTATTCATTTAGTCACCATCCAGCCATCCATTTAGTGAAATATACTTTTCCTGAAAGCATACAATACTTCGTTCAGTAATCTGAGCATGCTGATGATAATGAAATGAATAAATACTAGACTCTTTTCATGGAACACGATCTTAGTAGCAAAGAGGAGCAGGTAAATAAAAAATGTGCAGCACAAATCTGTCTGTAGATCCGTATTTTTTCTGTATTATGACGTTCCAACCAAGACAATGATGGTGCCTGTTTCTTTGTGGCGTGGGAACCTACCTGAAGTCTTTGCTGCATCAGCACCTGACATCTACAAGCTCATCCCATACAATATCCCCTTTCACTAACATCAGCTTCAGCACCATCTCAAAGTATCTATTTAGTTATAGAAAGATATTAAAGAATAGTCCTTCTATTTCCATCAAATTTAACACACATTTGAGGAATATATGAGCTATGTTGCGGTTTTAAATTGCCTCTCATGAAACTGCAAAGCAAAATATATTTCATCGTAGTTACTGTGTGTTATTATATTTATCTACCATTGCATTTTTTCCCTGAAACTAATTTTCTAAGTTATTTCCTATATCCCTTTTTTAAAAAATTGTATATCAACAATTAATAAATTGTGACTCCTGGCCAAACATGGTGTCTCACACCTGTAATCTCAGTATTTTTTGAAGCTGAAGCAGGAGGATTGATCACCTGAGGCCAAGGGTTCAAGTAGAGCCTGTGCAACTTAGAGAGACCCAATCTCTCACCTTCACACCCCCCACACATACAGCCAGGCATATTAGTACAAGCCTGTAGTCCCAAGTTCTCAGGAGGGGGAGATGGAAGGATCCCTTGAGACCAGTAGTTCAAGTTTACAATGATGGAGGGGTAACACCACTGCATTCCAGCCTGGGCAACAGAGCGAGAAAATGTCTCTATAAAACATAATAAGTTTTGTCAATGTGGCTCTCAAAGTGTTAAATGCAATATTCTGAAGAATTTTATTTTCAATAAGGAAAAAAGTTTAGAAGGCAGTCTCTTCCTACTAAATATTAAAATCTGTATAAATCAAATTGTACCTGATGGACCACTTCTGATGCTTCACAACATTGTTCCAAGCTTAGTTTCCTTCCTTCTTTCCTTCCTTCCTTCCTTCTTTCCTTCCTTCCTTCCTTCCTTCCTTCCTTCCTTCCTTCCTTCTTTCCTTCCTTCCTTCCTTCTTTCCTTCCTTCCTTCCTCCTTTCCTTCCTTCCTTCCTTCCTTCTTTCCTTCCTTCCTTCCTTCCTTCCTTCCTTCCTTCCTTCCTTCTTTCCTTCCTTCCTCCTTTCCTTCCTTCCTTCCTTTCTTCTTTCCTTCTTTCCTCCCTCCCTCCATCCCTCCCTCCCTTCGTTTTTTCCTTCCTTCCTTCCCTCTACTCTCTCTCTTCACCTTTATTCTCACATTTTTATTATTATTCATATATTTACATATAGTAAAACTGATTTCCCTATGTATTGTCCAATGAGTTTTAACACACATATAGATCCATGTAACCTACCATCAGAATACCAAACAGTTTGGTGTCAACTTCTGAAAACTCCCTCGCACTGTCTTTTACAGTCAAACCTTCCTCTATTCATAACTCTTCGCATGTCCTCAGTCACTATAGATTTCTCTTTTCTAGAACTTCATAAAAGCAGAATCATGCAGTTGCCACTTTCTGAGCCTGGGTTCTTTCTTCCAACATAACACTTGAGAGTCATCAGTCAATGTTGTGTGCAGTAATAGTTTGTTTCTTCTAGTTTTTCTAGGCACACCTGGCTTACCTATATTCCCGTGAGCACATCTGGATAGTTTCTTATTTTCAGCAATTATAAATAAAGCTGTTATGAATGTCCATGCCCAGGTTTGCCGCACATAAGTGTATGTGTGAGTGACCACATATGAAAGGTTTTGTTTTACTTTAGGATAAATAGGAATAATATTTCTGGGCTGTTAAGTGTGGGTTTTATTTTCCTAAGAGACTGCTGAAGTGTTCTTCAGAATGGCTATACCATTTTGAAGTCCCACGACTGATGTATAAGAATTCCCATTGGTCCACACCATGGCTAACATTTGGTATTGCAAGGATTTTTTTTTCTCTTTTCCATTCGAGTAAATGTGTAATAGTATCTCATTTTAGTCTTAACTAACATTGTTAAATTTAATTTTCCTCCAAATTAAAAATATTTGGTTTTTGAAATATGCTATGAAGAGAATGAAGTGATAAATGGCATACTGGGAAAAAATGCAGTTGGTCCTTTGTGTGCACGAGTCCCACACTGATGGGTTCAGCCAATTACAGATTGAGAATATTGGGGGGAAAATAGGTGTGTCTGTGCTCAACATACACTGACTTTATTTCTTGTCATTATTCCCTAAAGAGTACAATACAATCTAGCAAATATTTACCCACTGTTTATAATATATTAGGTATTATAAATAATCTAGAGATGACTTAAAGTATACTGGAGGATGAACGTGGGTTTTGTGAAAGCATCACATCATTTTATATACAGACTTGAGCATTCAGGATTTTGGTACCTGAACACTCTGGAGGGTCCCACAGACTCTGAGAGACAACCGTCTTGGCAAATTACATATCTGACAAAGATCTTATAACAGACTATTTAAAGGATATGCAACTTAATAAGAAGAAAATAAACAACTCAATTAAAAAGTAAGCTAATGGTTTGAGTGGTAATTCACCATAGAGATACCTGGGAAATAAGGTGGTGGAAAGATGTTCAACTTCAGTAGTCACTAGGGAAGCACACCTTAAAGCCATAATGAGATGCTATTACACACCTGTTACAATGGCTACAATTAAAATAAAACGTAAAAACCTGACAATACTACATTCCAGTGAAAATGGGGAGCCTTTTTGTTTCAGTTTTAGTAATGGTGAAACACTGTTATTTGCTAACAAAATGCATATTTGAAATGTCTGCACAAAACCATATGCTGTATGTGCTTTTTTGCTTGATCTCAGATTATATGTGTGGTTGTGTAACTGTCATCTCTTGCGTTAATTGTGTGGAATATTTATCAGCAGTTTTCAACTCTTGGGTCATGACCCACAGGAACTGCATTAAAGGGCTGTGGCGTTAGGAAGGTTGAGAACCACTGATTTACATGAACAGTTAAATTAACATCCTTCTCTTTTTTCTCTAGTATGTGCTAAGGAGGGAAATGCCTATTACACAAAAATAAATGGGGATCTTAACATTCATGCTATTGAAGTCTTAGAAGCAAAGAGATAAAGTTTTAGGAAAATATGTTCTAAGTGCAAGTGGCAAGACTGGTACTACAGTAATACCAAATGCGTGACTCTCCTCTGTATCCTCATCTTTAATCTGGAAGGACTATCATAATTTCTTCCCACGGCCACTTCTGTGAACTCTTTACTGTCCTTATATTTCATTTCCCTCCTCCCTTCTTTTCATCCACGTTCTACTTTGTATTCAGAGTAATGGTAAATCATAAATATTGCTTCATGTACTCAGTCGCTTTGCATTGTACTTAGAATATAATCAACATCATTCTTCATGAATTTTAGGCAAGGTGATGCAAACAGCTTCATCCAATGGACTTTAAAATATATCATACTCCAAAAATAAGACCATTGCATTTCTTTGTCAGACGAAGTCCAAAGAGCATACTACGGACTGTAAGCTTCTTTCCTCCAACTGTGTATTTAGGGTCTTTGAAACTGAATTTCAACGTCTTCTACACGTGATGTGTAAGTTTGACATGATTATCTTTATCAAGCTCATGAAAGGGAGAATGCTCCTCTCTTCCTTCCCAAATTTACCACATTTGTCTTGATTATTTGCCTAGTCAGATGCATTCTGTCCCAGAGGTTGACAACATGCCTGACAAGGAAAATCAACAAGGTCCCTCTTTTCACTATAAGATCCTTTGTCCTGTGAATGTCAAAACTTTGTTCCAGGAACATAATCCTCAACTCTTTGGTGAGATAAGCATTATCTTAAATACAAAGATTTTTTTTTAATTAAAGTTTGCTCTAAGTGAATATTAACTTAATAAGCAATGTTAATCATGCAAATGGTGAGGGACAGGAGCAACATAGTGAAGGTGTTCTAAAGCTCTGGTCCATGGTAAAATTAGGGATAACTAACAAGCCAGTGGTGGAAAGTAAGAAAATAACTTAAAAAATGAATTAAAGCAAAAGAATGAGAGAAGTAGAGACACAGAATATGTGACACAAATTGAAAGTGAATGGTGAAGGGATGGACTTTAATCTTAAATTAGTAACAAATAACCTACCTACTCCAGTTAAAAGCAAAAAAGTAAACTAGATAAGTGATGAGTACATATTGTTTACAGGAGAACTTTCTTTTAAAAAATGGATATTACCATGTACTAGGTCATCAACTGTCCTCATATGAGAATTGAGTACATAGGATTCTTGCTTCTCTATTCTTGTGATGCCTTACTAAGAATAATGTGTTCTACTTCCAAACAGGTTAATAAAAATGATGTAAAGTCTCAATATTCTTAAATGGCTGAATAGTATTCCATGGTATACATAAGGAGAAAGGAGGAGGTAGGAGCAGCGAGAGGGAAGGAGGGAGAGGAGTGGCAAGACTCCATGCGTGATGCACCTTTTGGGGGCAGGACATTAATATAAGAGGGACTTTACCTAACAAGTGCAATCAGTGTAAACTAGTTCTTTGTACCCTCAATGAATCCTCAACAATAAAAAAAAAATGGATATTAGAAAGAGTAGAGAAAAGTAATTTCTCATAAACAATTGCCAAAAGAAGTCCATGTAGCTAATTAATATCAGGTAAAGTAGATTTAAAGATAAAATAGTAAGAAAAAACAACAATGCATAATTTTAAATGTTTGGACTTTCAAACATCTAAATTTCAAATGCTAGCATATCTGAAACTTATATAAAACAAAGATTTACAGGAATGAAAGGAGAAACACACAAATACAAGATAATCTGGGAAAATTTTTATGTACCTCTCTCAGTATTTGATAAAATAAACAGCCAAAATCGTTAGATGATTTGATAAACACAATTAAAGTTGATCTAATTGATATATACATGCATGAATTGGCAAGAGCAACTGAAACAGTTGTTTCAAGCACACAAACAACATTTCTAAAACCTGTCCATATGCTGGCTCATAAACCAATGCACAACAAAATCCAAAGACCTGATAACACATAATATTATTTCCCTGGTCATAGTGGAATTAAGCTATAAAGAGGCAGCAGAAAGATACTAGTAAAGTCCTATATGTTTGAGAAATAAGATACACACATTTAAGGATTGCTTTAATTTCCTCCAGAGAGTTCATAGTCTCAGTTGGCCTAATCATAGCTTTAACATTTTTGACCAGGTTTAAAGATTAAACCCAGATCATCAACTTAGAAGAGAGATAACTTATTCATATAATGTGGTAGATTTAGTTAATAAAAAGCAAAAAACAAATAAAATCCAAAATATATAACTATATTCACCTAACCAAAAACTTGAGTTTTGTAGGTAAATTATCTTAGCAAGGATATACTCCACACTAAACATACATAAGTATTTTCAAAACTTGTCATCAAAATTAAATCTTCATCCTATTTTTAGCAGGCCAAAATTAAAGATAATGGTTATGAAACACAAGAGTTACTGGTACATATTAACCACTTTATGTGCTTAAATTTATATTGATAAAATTATTGTTGCATAATTATCATTAATATTTCTTTTGGAGAAAAATAAAACCAGACTTATTATTAAATATTACAGTCCAATGGTCCAAGTCCTAATCTTAATTTTCATCAGTAAAGCCTCTTCTCCATGGATACAACTTTTACCTTTCTTACCATCGTCTAAGAATTTCTAAGAATGCTTCCTTTTTTCCAAAATTAATTTACATGTCATTGTTTTGTCCTTGGATCCTCTCCTCATTATATGGGTTCTTTATATTGCTAGGAAGAAGAAATCTCTCACATTCCTTTCAAACTAAGTGAAGGTGGTCTAGGTCAAAATATGTGGTCTGACAATTATGTTCATAAACTTGCCACAATGCACTTAAGCTGGTAGCACTGTACAAACAACTCAGTACACTTTCATAACCTTGTTGTATCAGCACCTCACAGCTATGTAGCTGTGTTTGTGTTGACTTATGGAGGCGTCTTGATGAGTGACACTCCTTATTGTTGTGGTGTTCTTCTGTGCAGTCGCAAGGATGCCAGGGCTTTCTTTGGAGCAAACATTAAATTTCTTGTGAAACATGGCAAGAGTGGAAGTGAAATCAGAGACATGTTAGTCCAAGTTTAGTGGGATGATACCACAAAGGAGGCCACAGTGTACAGATGGATTAAACATTTTTCTAAGGGGAGAGAAAGTATCACTGACAAAGAGAGGTCAGGGTGGCCAGTACCAAGTACAACTGATGAAAACACTGCAAAAATGTGTTGAATTGCATATAAAAATCATGAGCTAACTGTGAAAAGCATAGCAGGCCAAGTAAAAATTGATAGAGAAACAGAAATCTGAACTGAAAATCTTGGCATGAGAAAGGTATGGTTTGCATCATAAAAATGCTCTGGCTCACAGGACACTATCTGTGAAGGAGTTTTTACCCAGTAAACAAATAACTGAATTGGAACATCCTTCCTGCTCACACGATCTGGCCTCCAGTGACTATTTTCCTTACCTGAAGATAAAGGAAACACTGAAAGGAAGATATTTTGATGACATTCAGGACATCAAGAGTGATATGACGAGAGCTCTGATGACCATTCTAGAAAAAGAGTTACATAATGGCTTTGAAGGTGGACTAGGGGCTAGTGTCAGTGCACCGCCTACCTAGGGAAATGCATCAAAGGTGACCATAGTGATATTCAGCAATGAGATATGTAGCACATTTTCTAGAGCGAGTTTACATCTTCCATTGCTTACTCCCCTAGGCTTTTCTCAAAAGGGAGTCAGTGGAACTTCTGGGGTTGACTCAGAACTAGGACCACCTAAAATAATTTTTCCTAGGAGTCTGCCTCATGGTACTATTTCTTTCTACCCTCAAATAATCTTCTTATTTTTTTCTGACACTAGGTACTGACTCATGTTACTGTCTTTCAAACCAACTCAGAAGTGATGGAGATCTTGGTCTTCTCACTCATAATACTTACAGGACCTTTATGGAACCTCCTGACCTTTTGACTAATTTTTTAAAGCCAGGCCTTAAACAGATTAGCATTCCACTTGTTAAAAACACACAATTTCAGTCCCCTGAATTGGAATCTGTAGGTACCTGGAAATCTATATTTATAACATGAACCTAACTTTAAGAATGTTTTAACCACCTCCTGAGGAGATTACCTGCCTACGACTTATTCCTTTCCCTATCCATTTACAAAACTGTTATGTAAGTTATAACCCTATAGATCTAATAGCTATTTAATGAGCTATGTCCTCCGACCACTACAAACAAAATAAAAGTCAGGACTTCCTAGTGTTAGTCTTTGACAATGCTGAACTCCTACCACCTCCTGCATTCATCAAAAACCCTTCATTTAGTCTGCCAAAGGCATCAGGTAATTTTCTATTAAGTCATTAACTTTCACATGTGACTTCTTTGGTTTCTCCCTACTTAAAATGTCCTTTTTTCTATGTGCTTAAGTAACTCTTATTGACCTATTAAAATCTCTTTCAATTTTCTTCAACTCACTTTATGTTTTATTAAAACAGAAACATGAATTGCAATATTTTTATGCTGACTGCCATTATTTATGAGTAGATGATCCCAGTTCAAGGATCTATGCCCTGTAACCTGCGTAAATCAATCATACAAAAGTATGTCTGTCTTCTTTCTAGGATCTAAATTACATAGCTCATCAATTGCTCTGCAGAAGAGTCCCACCTGTGATGTATCGGGTGATGACTGGTCCCCAGAATCATGAATCGAGGAATCAGAAAACAATGGCTAACTCTTAATCTCTAGGGATATTCATGTAATAAAAGGTTAGCCTATTCCAAAGCAAGCACATAGGAATTCAGTATAAAAATAAGCAAGTGGAATCATTCAAATGATCTCCTGCTTTGTGTGTATAGGGAATTTGTGTCAGTTTATTAAACATAGGAGAAAAATAATGAATGAGATGAATGTGCAAAAATAAAACACTGTGGGAAATTGTTAGAATGAGTCCACCCTACTTGCCTCTCTAATAATAAAGTTTAGCATCAGTAGTAGGAAGACATGTGTTCCTCATTTAAAGGTGGCCATGAGAGAACATTGTTTACAGCAGTGTCAACACGAATGCCATTGAAGGAATGACAGAAACTGTGGCAGGAGGATTAACGCCAACACAAGGATCAGAGGACCTGTGCCTGGGTATTCTGAGCACCGAGACTGGAAAACAATCACATGGAGTGGAAGGAAAAGTAATTCATCATTCACTGGGACTTTCCTGAGCTACTCCTTAGATTAGAATAAACTGATGTTACGGTGGGTGACTCTGTGTCTTCTGTGGTTACTGTTCTCCTAAGCTTGTCTAGTTTAATATTTGTCCAGGATTTTTCATTTTGTATTAAATATTATTAACAATGACATTGAAGTAGACTGGATGCAGTTGGTGAATACAATCGCAATGAAAAGATTGTTTTACTTAAGCCTGTTGTTAAAATGAAACAACCATTGCCCTACACAAGGTAACTCACACTTTTCTTCTAAGGGAAGTATGTGAAACAGCCATGCGTAAAGCAGAACGTACAGAGAAACACATGGTTAATAGTTCATTCATTCCTATCATGGGCAGTGATAAAAGGGGCATTGGATGCTATTGCTCCTGCTGGACATTTATTTACTACTTAATTGTTCAAAGGCTCATGCCATGGTGGCTTGCAATGTGGACAAACACCAGGCCATTATTCAAGAGTTAGGAGCAAACATGAGAAAATGTATAGCAGGAAAGAGAGGCTGAGCAGGTTAGATGTAAGATGCTTTTTTTTTTTTTTTTTTTTGAGAAAGAGCCTCAAGCTAGCCCCCTGGGCAGAGTGCCGTGGCATTACAGCTCACAGCAACGTCCAACTCCTGGGCTCAAGCTAGTCTCCTGCCTCGGCCTCCCAAGTAGCTGGGACCACAGGCCCCCGCCACAACACCTGGCTATTTTTTTTGGTTGCAGCCATCATTGTTGTTTGGCGGCCTGGGCTGGATTTGAACTCACCACCTTAGGTGTATGTGGCTGGCACCTTAGCTACTTGAGCCACAGGCGCCGAGCGTAGATGTAAGATGCTTAATGGGCAGTTAACATTCCCACTGTGAAGGGTTGTTGTATTTGATGTTAATCTATGGTTGTACAATTTCATTGCACAATGTTTAAATTCATATTTTAGTTTATAATCATTTTCATTTCAAAATAAACTCTGAAGAATGAGGCAGAACTAGAAAGTTCATTTTTTTATATTAATCAAAAAAATTTTTTTGCTCATATATGCATTTACTTTATTTTTTTTTTAATTGTTGGGGATTCATGGAGGGTGCAAAGAACCAGGTTACATTGATTGCGTTTGGTAGGTAAAGTATCTGTTATAATGGTGTCCTGTCCCCAAAAGGTGTGTCACACACCTAGACTCCCACTCCCCTCCCTCCTTCCCTCTCTCTGCTCTTCCTTTCTTCCCATCCCCTCCCTCCTTTCCTCTCTCTGCTCTTCCCCATGCTGCTGTGGATGTGGAGAGAAGGGAATGTTTTTATACTGCTGGTAGGACTACAAACTAATATAATCTTTTTGGAAGGTAGTATGGAGAACCCTCAAAGAACTCAAGCTAGACCTCCCATTTGATCCTACAATCCCATTACTGGGCATCTACTCAGAAAGAAAAATATCCTTTTACCATAGGACTGCTTAATTTACAAATTTACAGCTCAATTTACAATCGCCAAAATGTGGAAACAGCCCAAATGCTCACCAACCAGGAATGGATTAACAAGCTGTGGTATTTGTATACCATGGAATACTATTCAGCCATTAAAAAAGATGTAAACTCTATATCCTTTTTATTAACCTGGATAGAAGTGGAACACAATATTCTTAGTAAATCATCACAAGAATGGAGGAGCAAGAATCCTCTGTACTCAATTCTCAAATGAGGAGAGTTGATGACCTACTACATGGTGGGGATTTGGGGAAGGGGAGGGCAGAGATAGGGAATGAAGGTTCATTTTTTAACAAAGCACTATGTACTACATTTTATTTTAATAAAGTATACAATAATTCATTTGTAATATGCACAAAATATTTGTTAATGTTTACTATCTCCCCCAAGATTCCTGTGAATATCAATCACAAGGCATGGTAAGCAAAAGGAATAAATCTGCCAAAGAAAAATGGGCATGCACTTCAAACATTTTAGTTGCTCGAAGAAGACTGATTCAGAAAACAATTTTTTCATATTGCAGTTGCTAAAATGTGTGCCTCTGAAGCATGACTTTGCATTTAGATCAAATAGCTGTTCCAAATTAATTTTATTATTTTCAAAAATGGTTCAATTATGAGCCCCCAAAATTAAATTTGTGAATTCATCCTAAAAAAAGTGCTACATACCCCTTTTCTGAATATCAATACAGTCACCTTTGAAGTACTCCCCTTGGGAAGCTATGCCCTGAGGTCAGCACCTTGTCTACCCTTTAAAGCAACTTTCGAACTCTTTTTCTGTAATGACCATCAGAGATGTCATTGTACAGAGGTCTGACAGTTTAAGTTTGCAAACTCATCCTGGAAAAAGTGCTTCGGAAGGTGGACTAGGTGCTGGTGTTGGTGCATCGCTTCCCAAGGGGAGTACTTCATAGGCAACCAGAATGATGATAAGCAATGAGATATATAACACTTTCTAGGGTGAGTTCATGAACTTAATTGTCTGACCTTCTATGCCATTTTTATCAATGACGGAAAAACTTCAAATAGAAATTTTCCCCTAAATTAAGTTTTTTGTTTGTTTGTTTTGAGACAGTCTCACTCTGTTGCTACAGGCCAGAGTGCCATGACAACACCCCTATTTCATAGCAACATTAAGCTCCTAACTTCAATTTTCCTGCCTTAGTCTCCCAAGTAGGTGGGGCTATAGGCACTTGCCAAAACACCCAGCTAATTTTTCTATTTTTAGTGGCAAAGAGGTCCCCCGTTTTGCTCAAACTGGCTGGCCTCTAACTCCAGAGTTCAAACTATCCTACTGCCTCGGCTTCCCAGAAATGCCAGGATTACAAGCATGAACCACTGTGCCTAGACAAAAACAAAGTTTTAAAAAGATTATTTTATTGAAATTAGAGCATGCAATGTTACTGTCAATGCTGTTAAATATTCCAGAATGAAAGACAAAATTGTAATCCTTGTTTTTGCAGTGACAACATGAATGTAAATTTTTTTCTAGAATATCATCATGCTAAAATATTATTTTTAAATTAATAAATACATGCTTGGAATAAGTCGTGGTGAACACATAATTTATTAGGCACTTTCAAATTAGCTGAGATATTCTACAATTTAAATAGAAATATAATGCAGTCTCAGAATAGGTGAACTATACATTTTCTGCACTGACAATGATATTTAAAATAACACTAATGAAATCCTAAGCATGATATACATATATATATCTATATGTATATAGCATGTACTTTCTCCTCTCCCTACATAATTAATTAGATTTTTAAGATGTTTGAGCCTGAGTCTTTGAATAGCTATTTCTTTAATCAAAAGGTATGAAATATTTTTGTAAATTATGTTTTCAATTTTGGTAGAATTTGGATAAATATCAGTAGAAACATGCAAAGTATATAATTAAGGAAATGAAAAAAATCAGCTACTAAAAAATTTAAACCAATTTGAATTACTGAAAAATGGGGTTTCTATAAGTCAAGACAGAGAAATTTATCTGTAGAAATATAAGATCATAACTAAATAATTAAATAACAAGGTTTCAAGTGATATAAATATTTGAATTTGGCTATCCTAATTTTTTTTATTTTATAACTGTATTTACAGAACCTTTGGAATATTTTGTTTTTAATGTAACTATTATATGTATATGAATAAACTTAATTATTGAGTTACCAGTAGAATAGGATTCTAGCAGTTCTTTTGTGAATCAATGTGCTAGAAATATAATTTTATGAGTTGTTTATGTAAAAACACTTGCTGAGAAAGGTACTCAAAAGAAGGCACAAGACAGTGAATGTGAAACTATTCACAATAAAATATTTAAATAGTTTAACACACATGTAATTTTCTTTAATTCTCTGAGAATTGAGGCTATCTTTCATTTTGCAGAATTTTCTCTGAATTTGAGATATTTCAGCACCTATAGAGAAGGAATAAAAGTACTGTAGTCTCCTTATAGAGAAAATGCAATTAGTAGGCACCAATGAAAATGCAACTTTGACGTCAGTCACAATATATTGCATGAAAAAACCTTTTTAAATGGTAAGACCATATTAAACAAATATACAACATTTTTCAGAAAAAGGCAAGTGAAATTATATTAGAGATTAATTAGCCAAGAAATCAATTAAACTGTGTTCAAAACTTCAAAGAAAAATATTGAATCAGGGTGGCGACTGTGGCTCAAAGGAGTAAGATGCTGGCCCCATATGCCAGAGGTGGCAGGTTCAAACCCAGCCCCAGACAAAAACTGCCAAAAAAAAAAAAAAAAAACTGAATCAAAACATGAAAATAAAAAAATATAAACTTTGTTTCTTAATATAAGCTCCATCATGTTAATATAATTTTCTAAGTGATGATACCAGCCACTTAGTTCATTTCTAAAAAGCTAAAGGGGCTGGGAATTTAACCATGTCAGTGCAGTCTTGTTTCCATTATAAACTGAAGAAAAATAGGTTCCCTTTAAAGACTTTTTTAAGATTAAAAAGCAAAAGGGAGACAGAAGAAGCCAAATCAAAACTAACGTGGATGCCTAATGATTTCCCATTTGAACTGCAGCAATAAGGCCCTTGTTTGATAAGAGAGATGAGAAAGGGTATTGTGATAGCAAAAACTTCTCCAGTGAAGATTTCCCAGGTGTTTTTCTGCTAAAACTTTGGCTGACTTTCTGAAAATACTCATAATAAGCAGATATCATCATTCTTTAGAGAAATTCAGCAAGCAAAATGACTTGAGCATTGTGAAAACTATTGCCATGACCTTTGTTCTTGACTGGTTCATTTTTTTTTTTTTTAACTGGACCATTTCCTCTTGGTAGCTCTTATTTTGATTGTACTTTGTCTTCAGATCACTCCGGTGAAGACATATTGCATCTCCTCTTATAATTATTCAAAGAAGTTCTTCAAGATAGTGATCCCATTTATAAAAAATTTCTACTGAAAACTCTATTCTTATCTGGAGCTAACATGGGTGCAATGGTTCTGGTACCCATTGAATAGAAAGGTTGCTCTAAATTGAATTATTTTTCACTCAGATTTGTGTAAGCTGAATCAATTGAGATGTTTATGATGTTGGTTACTGTTTCTGCTGTTAATTGTCTGCCTTCTTCAATTAGACCATGAATAAGATTAATTATATTCTTCACCAATTGCTATTAATGATCTGCTGCCATGGTCTTCATCTTTAATATCAAACATCATCTCATCCCTTCGTAAAATGAGTTATCCATTAGAAAATTGCTCATTTCTTCTGGCCTTGTATATCATTGATTTCATCATGCTTCCATATAAGCATTGCCATAAATTTGATGTATGTTCTTTTTTAAATTCATTAATAGCAGAATTCATATTGCTCTAATAGGGACTCTTTTGAAACTATCTTACCCTTCTTAGTGTCCCCACAAACTAAGTACCATTCAAATATGTTGCAAATTATTGCTAGATTATTTTGTTAAAAAATATAGAAATCCATGCATAATTTTTATACAATACTCATTTTTCCATTAACTTTTTGACCCCTCATATGGTACCAAAATATCTATTCAATTTTTGCAGATAATTGATGGAATCTTTAATACAGAGTGCCCATAAAGTTCATGTGAAATTTTAAAATAGTTGTCTATTTTAAATTGAAATAGTTTTAATAGTTAAAATAGACAACTATTAAAATGATGTTAAAACAGACAACTATTAAAACTATTTCAATTTAAAATAGACAACTAAATAGACAACTATTTAGTTGTCTATTTTAAATTTCACATGAACTTTATGGACACCCTGTATGTGTAATTTAGATAATCATAGTATTTAATATTTGAGTACGTTACTCATTTGAAGGATTTTATTTATGAAAAAAGTATGCCAATATAATAATCTACTTGCCTCAATAAATATTCCATGAATTGATATATTAGCATATATATGGTGTCCATAAAGTTCATGTGCAATATAAAATAAAAAGCTGTTTTTTATAGATATATTCATGTATGGTGTGTGTTTCTATCTAGTAGCTTTTAATCTCAGATTTGTTCCAGTTTGAATGATACATGAAGAAAATTCATGGTAATTCTAACTGTAGCCATGAGAAGAAATAGGCTTTGGGTTTTAACAATGAAACAGAACTATATGCAAATGTTTACTTTTATTATTATCCTGTAGAAAAATGAGTATTATGTGTTTTGGAGTATATCTTTCTTCCATTATTTCTCACAACCAGTTATAGTCATCACCGCATTTTAAATTCCCAAAACACAATAGGAAACACACACACAAACATACACACAATAATTTAATAATGAATATGTGTTAAATTATTCAACTAATTAGATGTATGACCCTAAAGTTCAATTATGCCTATTTTTACCTTTGTAACCTATTCATTGTTTATTGATTCCTATTATTCAGAGCCAAAGCGTAGAGGCACTTATGTGTTATGTCTAAAATACCATAAAGGCATTGCTAAAATTAGCTTTGGATTAATCACTGCTTTTGGTTCAAAAATCCTTAAATTATTTTCTTAAGATCAATGCATATAAGCAAATGTCTTATCAGAAAAGTTTTAATTCAAATAACCAATAAGGATTCACCTAGATATTTAACATGTTTTTAGCCATTTTCTAAAGATGTAGTCTATTCATCTTACTTGTAGGAATGCTAAGCCATGATTAGGCATGAAAAGAAGCACTGAATTGATATAATTCATATATATATATACAATGTAGATGAGATTACATATAAGATTATATATACATATATATGTATGTATATGTATTTTTGTCACATAATGTCACTTTTATTATTTTGGTATTTAAACAAAAATTGAAAAGTCTTTTGGATTTCTTTAGTATTTACATGGTCAAAAGTAAAGAAAGAAATAGTTTGATCGTTTGGTATTCTGCATTATAATTTCATATCCACTACCATAATAAATAAGCCATGTTCATTTTTTTAAATTTTTTTATTAATTTTTCTTACTTATACATGTGTATATTAGGTTTCCACTTTTGCCTTTACAGAATTAAAAAGGCTAAATTTAATGACAATAATGATATTTAACATAAGAACTGAGAACAAAAACCTCATAAAGAACGAATGAAGATAAATACATTCAGAAAAGAAATCAGATGGTTGCTGCAACAAAATCTTAAGCAATAATAGTAGTAATAATGCAAAGAAAGTAACATTCACATCGTCAGATAGAAGTATCTCTATTATAGAATACTTTGATCAGTTAACTTTTTCTTTTTATTTTGTTTTTTCAAAAGTCTCAAAAAATAGACAACTAATATTCATAAATGAAAGTAACAGATAATTTCAAAAAAAACAGGGTGGTGCCTATGGCTCAAAGGGGTAGGGCACCGGCCCCATATGCTGAAGGTGGTGGGTTCAAACCCAGCCCTGGCAAAAAAAAAAAAAAAATTCAAAAAAACAGATCATGTTCAATTTTTTAATTATTATGATCTGTTAGTGAGAATACTATCTTAATATCCTCAAAATTAACACCTCTAATCATTGCACTTAAATGAAAATATATTCTCTTTATTAAAAATAGTTTGTGAACTTTTCTGCTTTCTAAATAGTACAGGACAAGCTTGTGAGTGGCCACCAGAATTATAGTCACAATGTCTGTTTTGACTCATTGGACTGAGGAAAAAGAAATTCAAGCAAGACTCATACCGAAAATCACATAAGATAAAAGTTCATTATTTTTGCACAGACACTTACTATGATGAATAAAACCACAACATGATTAGTGGAAATGAGAAGATTATAAGTTATTTATACCACATGCATTCATTTTCAATCATTCTGTGAAGCTTGAAGAAAAACAGAACCTAAGAAAGTTACTCTTACTGAGGAATGAAGATAGAGTCACACATATATTCAATAATAACATCCAACTGTTAGGGATTAAGAAATAAAGAAGGTTGAAGCTATGGTGAAAAATGAAATATCTAGGAATATACCTAATAAAAAAGGTAAAGGACCTTTAGAAAGAAAATTGTGAAACACTAAGAATAGAAATAGCAGACGATTTTAACAAATGGAAGAACATACCATGCTCATAGCTGGTAAGAATCAACATTGTTAAAATGTCTATACTTCCCAAAGCAATTTACAGATTCAAGGCTATCCCTGTTAAAATACTAACATTGTACTTTCAAGACTTAGATAAAATAATTTTTCGTTTTGTATGGAACCAGAAAAAAGACAAAAAAACGCATAGCTAAGGCAGTTCCTAGTAATAAAAACAAAGCCGGGGCATCAGCATACCAGGCTTTAGGCTGTACTGCAAGACCATAGTGGTCAAGACAGCATGGTACTGGCACAAAGATAGAGACATAGACATTTGGAATTGAATAGAAAACCGGAAATGAAATTAACATTGTGCAGTCACCTGATCTTTGATAAACCAAGCAAGAACATACACTGGGGGAAAGAATCCCTATTCAATAAATGGTGCTGAGAGAACTGGATAACCACCTGTGAAAGACTGAAACTGGACCTGCACCTTTCTCCACTCAGAAAAATTGATTCAAGATGGATAAAAGCTTCTGTACTGCTAAGGAGACAACAACCAAAGCAAATAGAAAACCTACACAATGAGAAAGCATATTTGCATATTTTGAATCAGACAAAAGATTGATAACTAGGATCTATAGAGAACTCAAATTAATCTACATGAAAAGCCAACAATCCCATATATCAATGGGCAAGAGAGATGAATAGAACCTTCTCTAAAGAAGAGAGGTGAATGGCGAACAAACATGAAATAAATGCTCATCATCCCTAATTATTAGAGAAATAACAAATCAAAACTACCCTGAGATCAAATCTAACCCCAGCGAGAATGGCCCACATCACAAAATCTCAAAACTGCAGATGCTGGTGTGGATGTGGAGAGAAAGGGACACTTTTACACTGCTGGTGGGACTGCAAACTAATACAACCTTTTTGGAAAGAAGTATGGAGAACTCTCAAAGAACTCAAACTAGACTTCCCATTTGATCCTGCAATCCTATTATTGGACATCTACCCAGAAGGAAAAAAATCCTTTTACCATAAGGACACTTGCACTAGACTGTTTATTGCAGCTCAGTTTACAGTCACCAAAATGTGGAAACAGCCTAAATGCCCACAAACCCAGGAATAGATTAATAAGCTATGGTGTTTGTACACCACAGAATACTATTCAGTTATTAAAAAGATGAAGACTTTACATCCTTTGTATTAACCTGGATGGAAGTGGAACACATTATTCTTAGTAAAGCATCACAAGAACGGGGAAGCAAGAATCCTATGTACTCAATTCTTACATGAGGACAATTAATGACCTAGTAGATGGTGGTGGTGGTGGTGGAAGGGGAGAGCTGAGAGAGAGAAGGAAGGAATGGGGGGGGGTCACAGTATGTGACACTCTTTTTGAGGGTCAGGACACAATTATAAGAGGAACTTTACCTAAAAATGCAATGAATGTAACCTGGCTCTTCGTACCCTCAATGAATCCCCAACAATAAAAAAAAGAAAGAAATAATGTATTGCCTTTGATATCAAGGAAGTCCATTTTTTTCATAAGACATTTTAATAAAATTATGTCCATGACAGATATCCTGTAAAAAGATATCATATTTTTAAAGTGATTGGCTCTCTAGCATTTTTTTTTTATCAATAAGAATCACTATTTTGAGTTTGTTTGAATGTAGTTTTCTGAATCAACCACCACAGAGTGTGATTCAGTGTATCTACATGACCGATCATCAGTTTTCCTGGAGCTAAGGGATTTCCCAGGATGCAGACTGTAAGTGCTAACATGAAGATGGGTTGGTCAGTGTACCAGCTTGGGAAGGAGAATATAACTCTGTGATTGATTCCAGAGATCCTGGTATAGAACATGTGAGTAACAATAGGATACATGTGGTAGGAGGCGATTAAGTTAATAGCACAATGCTTAGGTTTATGTTTTACATAAATTAAAATCTCTAGCAATAGTGAGATCATGGAATTGGGGACAGAAACAAGGGTAGAGCTGATAGAAAACTAATAGGCGATTTACGATGGTCATCCAAGAGATTTCCCTGGAGATGCCAAATGGACTCAGTCCTCAGATTATTTCTAACACGTCTCACAATATGTTCTCATTCCTTGGCAACTGAATAAGTGAAGAGAGACATGGACTAATACAAGTTTTATAGTATCAGGATGGGATGAAAAATAAACATATTACCCAAGGCTTTTAAAACAAGAAAATAATTTTAAAGAATGAGGAAGATGAGGAGTTTGATTTGGTAGCTGAGTGCTTTTCCAAGCAGTGGACTGACTGAATTGAGCAATGGAGATATTTAGGGTGAATCTTCCTTACCATCCCCTCTGAGCTGGTTTTAATGACTTGAGCTGATAAACTTTTCTTTTTTTTTATGCCATCTGATAAACTTTTCTATCTCTGAAATGATATCAGCTCTCTTTGGTAAAGTGAGCTTCCTTCAGAAACTCTCCGTTTGCTTATTTATGCCTGATTTATCAAAAGGCTACAAGTTTTTCTTCCGTGATCAATAACAAAATGCAACATGATATGTAACAAATTAATATTTTGAATGTTATGTATTATTTATTAAGCGATTTGGATGTACTAAGCCATTTAATCCTCATCAAGCAATATTGAATTGATAATGTTTGTACCTTCTGGGTGTATATTAAGAAAGTGATGCTCCTGAGATTCAAAAAGTTGAACCAAGACTTACAACAGATTCTAGTATTGAGTCTTTGCCCTGCAAATACGGACCGACAGAATGCTTAACACAAAGGGTGAAACCAAGGCTCAGTCATTGCAACAAATGTAGCCCACTAATGCAGCATAGTAATAAGAGACACTGAGGTTGGGGGGATGTATGGGAACTCCAAAACCTCTCCAAAATAAAATTCTGTATACGCATTTTAAGAAAAGAAAAAACTGTATGAGAATTGTAATGCTCAAGGCACATCTGACTTCCGCAATGACAAGGGGTGCTCGGTGTGACTTGTATTCATCTTTTGTTACGAGTATTACAATTGTGATAGTTTTTTCAGACAGCTGAAGGCAAAAATGGACAGGTCGTTCTGTTGGGGAGAAGCGGGTAGGGAAGAAGATTCTGGTGAGGGCAATGACAAAGCGACCTATTTCTAGGGAATATTGGTGTCAGGCAAGTATTTGGTGGACTTGGGGAGGAAATGTGCTATACAGATGCAAATGCAAGTTACTAAATGAGCCTCTCCTACCGTTGTTTTCTCTCACCCTTCCCTTCTGAGAGCACCATTAATGCAAGTCACATTATGGGATTGAGGAGGGAAGGGACAGAGCTAACACAACACTTTCTCCCCAGGGTGAGGAGAGCAGCACGCAGAATGCACAAAACCTTCAAGTTCCTCCCCACAAAGCTTGTCCCCACTCCCAGGGCTCACATACATTCAAGTTCTTTAAAAGTCACCTTCAAAGAATGGATGATTTGATTCTTCCTGGTTACGCTGATGTTGGTGTGAAAAGCTAACAAAGACATTTCAAACAAGCAGAGAATTGTGCTGATAGCCAGGTGCCTAGGGATTTATAACATTATTCCAACCGTCTTTAATATTGAAAGTCCATGGCCAAGGTCCCTTTATTTTTAATCCTGCAAGCTTTTTAAAAATCATGCGGGCTGAAAGATAAACACAGTCAGCTTAGCTACAATTGTTCTGTCATGTACAGCCCTATTACCTGGTGTATGTGTATTGCCATGGGAATTTCGTCCGTAAATCTAAAGTGTCCCAATTAGTAATTTTTGGTTACATAGTTATCTTTAGGTACAGATTCCTTCAGGGTCCAATTTACATAATAATCAAATGTGTACAGTGCGTCTTTCCTAATTTAGTCTAAAGAGGACCATGAGAGGGCAGTATATTCATACCGAGCTTTAGAGAGGCAGGGCCATCTATGTAGAGAGGGTTGGGAAGCCCATTCTAATTCAATTTTCTTGTTTCCCCACAAATTGAGAAATGTCATTTTTTTACATATACATCCTTGAATTTATTCACTCACGTAGTCAATAAATATTTGCGGAGCACATACTATGTTTCAGAAATTGTGAAAACTAGAAGGATACATCAGTGAAAAAAATAGACAACAGGTCTTCTGCCCTTGTGGCTTTCACAAACGTCACACAGAATAATTGTGTACATAATTACAAATCACGATAATCTGCCTGTGGAACACAATTGAAGGGAAGGAGGAGAACTTAGATTCTATTTCAACTTTGTCACTAGTGAGATTCTGTGTCCAAAAAAAAAAAAAAATGGAAAGAAGATCTACTTGAATACATTTATGTCTAAAATTATCTACTGTGTGCCCTCCATGCTAGTAACCGTTGTAGCCAGTAGGGTTGGAATAGCAAAACAGTCCCTGATTTAGAGTATTGTTTTTCATTGAGGGACATTGATCTTTAAAAAGAAATTGCACAAATGACACAAATTTCAAATAATAAAAAGCACCATAAAGTAAATTAAAGTAGGTCAAAGGGTAGAGATTTATGTGGGGAGAGACTATATTTGTAATACCCCTAGACCTGAAAATATAGAGTCAGATCCCCCTTAAGTGCAATCAATCAGAAATTTATTGAATATGCACAGGGGACTGTCTTGAGAGACAGTACCATCTCAGTAGCGGGCACGTTACCTTATGTAATTTTTGTGCAAGCATACTACAGAAGCGAAACGTGGCTGATTGGTTACAGCATGGGTAGTAATGGATACAGCAATGGTTATAGTTATGTAACCATGATTAATACAGCCTTGGTTGACAATGGATATAGCTCAAATCACAATGGTTATAGTTATGTAACTATGATTAATACAGCCTTGGTGGATTTCCACCATTGTTCTTCCACTGAGAACTTGGGGAGTTTTGTGAAACATGGGACTTCCTGTGCTTTGACCCTGGGGGGCCATGGAAAGGGGCTAAGAAAGAGGGTGGAGGAATGGTAGAAGGCAGGGAAAGGGAGGATATGGCAAGGGGGAGAATAGGCTGGGAGTGCTTACAGCAATTTTATAAAGAGATCAGAGAAGGCCTCTTAGAGGTGGTATTGTTTGCCAAGACGTTTGAATGAAGTGAGCCAAGTCAATATGAAGTAGATTCAGGGGCAGTATGTTCCCAGGAGATGGAACAGCAAACAAGAGTCGAGGCTGCACTGAACTCAGTAGTGTTAGACAAACTTCAGGAAGGCCAGTGTGACTGCGAGAAGGGCTGAGAGGAGATGAATTTGGAGGGGTAGGCAGGAGGTAGGTAGAGCATGGCCTCCAAATCCAGGGTGAGATGTTCCTCCTTATTCTAAGTATAACAAAAAGTTTTGTAAATTTTTGATCCTTGTGCAATGATACCTTCTCATTTATACGAACTCAGCTCTTACTCTGTTACTCCGTGACACAGCAGCGGACTTAGGAAAAGCAGTTGGAAGGCTCTTGATAAGTCAAAGGACAGCAGCTGTTCACTTGAGGAACGATGGAAAGTGAAGGTGGAAAACCGTGGGCAGATTTGTGACATAATTTTCTAGAAAAGCTCACAGCAATTGACAGTTGCTTGAGATGTGGAGAACGATGAGCAAATGGCAGATTCCCACATTTTTAGCTTGAAATTTATTTAAATCTTGGTGTTATTTACTAAAATGAGGGACACAAGAATTTTGTGGAAGTGCCAGCTAGGAAATCATAAATTTGATTTCGTATCCAAGTAGCTGAATTATCTATTTGCTGATTCTCCATTCAATTTATATCAATTATCTCCAATGGGCCCATCTGACCATCCGGCAATCCTTAAAACTGTACCACACTTCCTGGGCATCACTACTCCTCCTTTTAAAAAATATTATTTTACATTTGTTTTTTTCTCAAACTTCCAGGATTTATTTCCTACCCCTCAACCTCAGCAATTATTTGCCTTCTCTTCTCTTTTCTTTCCTTTTTCTTCCCTCCTTCCTTCCTTTCTTCTTTCTTTCTTTCAAAATTTAAAGCAATCAACAACAAAAATTTCCTCTATTTTCTAACCAAACTAAAACAACCTTCTTTGTTCTGATACTTTCTGTCTTGTTGCAGAATTGCAGTGGAGTAAATGTCACTTACCCTAATCAAAGACAAGGCCTCTACTGATTCTCCGAATCTCTCCCATCTTGATACTTTCAAAAACTGTTTTTGTCAAATCATTTTCTCTTCTTTCCTCAAACCTCATTTCTTTCCTCAAAAGGTTTTGCTAGTATCCATCAAACAAATTCAGAATTTGTTTTGATGAGTCTGTAAATCATTTTCTCTTCTTTCCTCAACCTCATTTCTTTCCTCAAAAGGTTTTGCTGGTATCCATCAAACAAATTCAGAATTTGTTTTGATGAGTCTGTAAGTAACCTCTATCTCCTTTATTTAAAAGAAAAACATAAGTAAAACATTTTGGCCAGTTCCCACCTTTTTCTCTTTGATAACTTTTACTACAATTTTTCCTGAAAAAGTATTTTGTAATTGCTGTCTGTACTTTCTCACCATCAACTTGTGGCGAGATCTTGTCCACAACTCTATTGGGCTTTTTCTGTAATCATTTAATCAAACTGTTGTTTGGTTAAATTTCCGAATTTCTGATAACCTTGACAACAACAGTTTGATTAAATGGTTACAACAAATACCCTGTGCTCATACTTCCTTTGTCTTTTTCCCTATGCTTTCAAAGTTCTCCACACATTTCCTTGAGTTTAATATTCAGTCCTTTTTAAACATTCATGCACCTTCAATCTTCAGTGGCAGCACGGAATCCTGATTTTTTTTCTTATCTTACTAGTCATTTCTTTTCAGTTACTCCTACTAGGTTTTGCTAGTATCCAGCCAGGGGTAGGGGACCTGCAGCCTTCTGATCTCAAAGTTCTTGTTAAGCACCAAAGAAGGAAAGAAAATCTTCATCTTTCTTTGCTGCTCCCCTTTACATAAAAGGATTTCCTCTGTAAAATTTGGATTCATCAAAAGATTGCACACATGAATACAGATGGCCAGTTGGGCCCTAAGACCACAGGTCCCTACCCCTCTCCCTCATCCTCTAGAGTAATAAGCTCAGCTGCTGATCAACATCTGTCCTTAAATTTACAACAGGCCTTTCAACATTAACATATGCAACATAGAACGCTCCAACCAGTTTCTGCATCCTACCCCCTCCACCTGCATTCCACTAAGTGCTCAAAATATAAACTGCCCTTACTTCGTCTCTCCCTTCACCTTCACCATCTAATCCCACAGTAACTTCTTTGTTATGATCCAGTGTATTCATTTACCTCTAACTCCTCTGCTAACACTCAGATTGAAGCCACTCATCTTCCACCTGGAATGACTGCCTCTAAACTAGGTTCACTTACTTTCCCTCTTCACGCTTTCCAAACGACTGGTCACGTAGCAATCTACTATTTTCTTCCTCTGTAAGACAAACCTCATACTTAAGAGCCTTGCGTATCTCCCAGTTTCATCTCTCCTTGTAGAATGGGATCTATTTTCTGAAAATTGCCCACGTTAGCATCTATAGCCCACGTTAGCATCTACAGCATCTACATCCACATCTGTATCCGTGGATCCTATATCCCTGGGTTCAACCAACCATGAATCAAATGCATTAAAAAAAATGTTCCACAAAGTTCCAAAAAATGAAACGTGGATTTGCCATGCTTAAGTACTACATGGAACACGCACAGATGAAGTGGTGTGTAGGCATTGTGTCAGGTGTTATAAGTAATTTAGAGATGTATGCAGAAGATATGTGCAGGTGATGATAGGCAAATACTATGACATTTTATTTAAGAAATTTGGGCATTTGTGGACTTTGGTATCCCTGGGACTCTTGGAACCGATTCCTTATAGATACCGAGGGATGACGGTATTCCGTAGGAGCCATACGAACTTGAAGCTCACAACGGCATCCTGTCTACTTACATTCATTCTGCTTCAGCCCAGGACTGGTTCCTAAAACTACCTTGTCTCAGCTTGGTCTGGGACTATGCAAACGAAATTCTTGCCTTACTAGATGCTTCTCGGGATTTTGCCAACATGAGGTGAAGGAAAGAGAGTGGAAAATTGAAAGGGGGTGAAAGATAGGACCTTTTCTGTTTTCTTACAGTGTTTGCCAGTGTCATCCCAGGAACACTCCTTCCCCCTCCCCTGGCAGGAGCCATTGGTCCTGTTTCAGGGCTTATTCCAATTCAAGAAGTGGCTTTACTGTGCCCTCCACAGATGCCAATCACAGCCTTGTAGTTCCCTATCCTCAAAAACCTTAGCTCCATCTATGTGGAACCCTTACTCCAGGCTTTGAACTTGCATGAACTCTAGTCCTTTGGTTCCCACTGACCTAGGAGTAGAAACTGCCTCCTGCACTATCCCTCTGCCAGGACAGAAATTACTTTATGCCTCATTAGTCTCCTACCACATGATTATCCAATTTCAAAATCAATTTATAATTATTCAAATAGCTAGCACATTTCTGACTTGGATCCTTTCTGTTAAGAGCAAAAAGCTCCAATGTTTTCTTTCGTTTGTTTGATTTCCATTTTTGTAACATGAACCAACCAATTCTTAAAAGTGTCATGCTTCACTGTATGTATGTGTTTATCTCTCCTTCAATAAAATGTTGGCTGCATAAGAGCATTTTCAGGTCCCAACACTGTGCCTGGTACTTAGTAATTAACCAGTAAACATTCACTGAAGAAATGACTAGTGAGTGATGAAATTTGAAACAATGTGTTGGCTTGGCACCTGTGGCTCAAGTGGCTAAGGCACCAACCACATACACCTAAGGTGGCAGGTTTGAATCCAGCCCGGGCCCGCCAAATAACAATGATGGCTGCAAACAAAAAATAGCTGGGCATTGTGGCGGGTGCCTGGGTCCCAGCTATTTGGGAGGGAGGCTGAGGCAGGAGACTCACTTGAGCCCAGGAGTTGGAGGTTGCTGTGAGCTGTGATGCCACTGCACTCTACCCAGGGGAACAGCTTGAGGCTCTTTCTCAAAAAAAAGAAAGAAACAATGTGTTATGAAGAAAAACAGTTTTTATAAGACAAATTAAGGGTGTTTTATTAATCAGGGTCCCCTAAATTGGGCTTTAAAAATGAGTAAAAGACTGCCTAAGAAGGGGAAATAAATTGAGGCAGAAAATATATGTGTTTATTAAGTGTAAATGTTGGATCTGATCATTTTGGTGAGTGGCAAAAAAAAATTAATTTTGGATAATTTTATTTAAAAAAATTATGTACAAACTAAATGTTAGACTCTGTCCTATGCACTTGTATTTATTATGTTAATATTTGGTTCTTTTAAAAATAATTTTCTTCTCTCTATCTAGTTTTTCCATCTACTCCCTTATAATATCCTTTAAAAAAAAATCTCTCACCTCACAGGTACAATGGAAGGGTATATGGCACACCTCCTGGGTGAGGGGCACACCTACAAGAGGGACTTTACCTAACAAAGCCAAACATTTTAACCTAATCGTTTGTACCCTCATATTAATCTGAAATTAAAAATGAATAAATAAATAAATAGCATTAGCTGGGGCAGGGGGATCTTTGAAAGTATTTAAAATAGCTGAATTCAAGTCTTGGCACCTGAGTTTTATAACCTCAGACTCCATTTATACTGATTTTTTCTTCTTGATAATGAGTCAATGTTTTTATTTCCACTTCATGGAGTCATTTTTATTACATGTTGTACAGTATGTAAACTATTTCATTAAGATTTTGGATTTTATTATCTTCTAATAAATTAACCATTGTGTTGGCAAACCCTTAAGTTACCTACATTTGCTTAATCCTCTCCAGGTTTAGTGTTAACCTTGGTTAATGTGGGTTTAGAGTAGTATGCCATCTGAAAATATTTCTGGGAACTGGGCACATTTATTTTTAGAAATGAGATGATGAGAGTAAAAATATAGCAAACAGTGGGGGATATTTTATGAAATTTTTTGTTATATAAGAAGTAATGTTTTGAAAATATCAGAAAAATATAGTTGACAATATTTGGAGTGCATTTAGATTTAAGGGATGACAGAGAGATTTATCACTGCGTTGTGATGACGGGGGACTCATCACGTCCCTTCCCTTTACTTTCTTATTATCTAAAAGATCAGTAAGAAGCAGTGCACCTGCCACTAATATCCTTCTCCCATAGTATCTATGTCAAGGAAAATGAAGTAATGTATGCTAATTAACACATTAAAATCTTTGGGAAAACAAAGGAGTCTTATTTCTTGCTCACAGAGAGATCTAGATCAAGTCAGTAAGGTATGGCTAGGAAGGACCCTGCTCCAGGAGGTCATGCAAGAATCCAGGGTGATATAGATCTCTTTATCTCAGAGACAGGGACTTCCTCTTTAAGATAGGAGGGAGTAATGGGAACCAGATTTGCACAATTGCCTACAATACAGTATGGACAAAATAAATGAAATAGTGTTTTTTAGATATTGGACACCAGGCTGCACAGGAAAGTGATTTCTGAGATAGAAAAAATAGACAAAGCACACCCAATTATTGCTCCAAATTACTGCCTGGTGAGAGTTTGCAAGTTGCAGTTCTAAGAAAGCAGGAGGATCCTGTTGATCTCACACAGGTCAGCAGAAGGAGCTGGGATGCTGAGAAAAATAAGGCAAGTAGCATTTTCAGGGGAGAAGAACTTTGGCTATCGGCCTCCTCTTTGCTTTAACTGAGCTCATCTCAGAGCATGTATATGAAGAAAGTCACGGAGGCTGGAGAACGAACCACCTGAGACAGACAGAGGGCACAATTCTCAGAGCTCCTTCGTAGCTAGTCACTGTTACTGTCTTATTTTTTGTTGTTGTCATTGTTTCAGATTGGGGGGTTATCGATGGATACATATGATTAGGTGACATTATTTGCATTTGTAAGCTAAGGTACAAAGCATGCCCTGTACACCTACTCTGTACCCCATAGGTGGTAACTTGCTGAGTTCCCTCCTCTCACCCCTTCTTGACTTTAATTATTTTTCTCTCATGCGACCCTCTAGTTGTTGATCTACTGTTTTCTGATTAGTGCTGGGTACATGGAATTGTTGGTTTTCCATTCCTGAGCTACTTAGGAGAAAGGTCTCAAAATCCATCCAGGTAAATACAAAAGATGCAAAGTCCCCATCTTTTCATGGCTGAATGATATTCCAAGCACACATCTACCACAGTTTATTAATCCAGTCCCTTCACTGTTGGTCACTTGGGTTGTGTCCACGTCTTTGAAATTGGGAATGGAGTTCCTATAAACATTTAAGTGCAAATTTCTTGATTAGAAAATAATGTTTTCACATGTCCTTCAATAAAAATCTTGTAGTCTGGCTCGGCTCCTGTGGCTCAAGCGGCTAAGGCGCCAGCCACATACACCTAAGGTGGCAGGTTCGAATCCCCAGCCCGGGCCTGCCAAATAACAATGACGACTGCAACCAAAAAATAGACAGGTGTTGTGGCAGGCGCCTGTAGTCCCAGCTACTTGGGAGGCTGAGGCAGGAGACTCGCTTGAGCCCAGGAGTTGGAGGTTGCTGTGAGCTGTAATGCCATGGCATTCTACCCAGGGGGACAGCTTGAGGCTCCATCTCAAAAAAAAAAAAAAAATCTCGTAGTCTAAGAGCCTCCCTTTAAACTGTATTAGAAATAATCAAACTCTGTTGTTGGTCTATCATGGAAGAAGCACTTTCCTATCTCTCTCAGTCCCTACAGTCAGTCATTTCCTGTGGTTAATAATCTTATAAAAATTGATATGGCTCAGAGAGGATGAATAATATGCCAAGACCATACAATTAGACAGTTTCCAACAATAAGTTCTTACCTCAGGATTTCTAAGTTCACTATGTAGTGGCAGGGAACTATGTGATTTTAGTTTTTATGTTTTGTTGATATTTTGTTGTTGTTGTTGTTTAGAGGTATTTCATTTAAGGTCTTTTTTAATCAAATCATAGCTGTGTACATTAATGTAATCATGGGGTACAATGTGCTGGTTTTATATACAATTTGAAATATTTTCATCAAACTAGTTAACATAGCCTTCACAGTATTTTCTTAGTTATTGTGTTTACTCATTTATATTCTACACCCAGTAAATTTCACATGTACCCTTGCAAGATGTGCTGTAGGTGACAGAGTCTCACTTTGTCACCCTTGGTAGAGTGCTGTGTCATCACAGCTCACAGCAACCTCAAACTCTAGGGCTCAAGTGATTCTCTTGCCTCAGCCTCCCAAGTACCTCAGACTATAGGCGCCCACCACAACACCTAGCTATTTTTAGAGACGGGGTCTCACTCTTGCTCAGGCTGGTCTTGAACCTGTGAGCTCAGGGCAATCCACTGCCTTGACCTTCCAGAGTGCTTGGATTATAGGCATGAGCTACCATGCTGGCCTCTTGATTTTTTTTTTTTTCAAGGAAGAAAATTAAACTTCTCATGAGAAATACTTTATGTCTTTTCTTTCTTGTTTTAAAATTTTAATGTCAAATTTCAGCTGATGTTTTCCATATTATATAAAAAATGAAGAATCTTCAGAGGACAACTGAACCAAATACACTTTAAATGAAAGTCTCTTTCTCTTATAATTCACAGAAAATCTGAGTGTATTGAATATATAATTGCAGATAGAGAGTCCCAAACAATCGATGAGGGCATTAAATTGTAATGATAGTCCTTTATATCACCAACCAGGAAATGTGTTGGTAATTTACCCAAAGTAATATATACAAGGGGCTTTTGGTGTCCAGGCAATGGGAGTGGAAAGATCATCATAAAAGATAATAGCTTTGAGTTAATAAGCCTAAAAAAAATTCTATTTCCAACAGTATGTGAATGTATTTTAACAACCAGGTATCTTTCATGTTGAATCACTCAATTGTTTCACTAAAGCACCATTTGAAATAACGTAGGTGTATTTGAAAAGTCCCTCCCATAAATTTAGGAAATGTTGTTGGAGAATACACCCTAAAGGGGGGAGAAAAAAATACCAATGATCTGAAAATGATCCTGTACAGACTTTGAATCACAACTCTCATATTATTTATAAAAATAAAAGCAAATTTATCCTCTTGCATTCATCAGACGACATTTATTTAGCGTCCACTGTGTGTTGGCATAAAAGAAAATCTTAGGGAGAACCACGTAAGAGATGACCTCATCCTTGTTTTTGAGAATTTCATCGTATGATTGGAAAGGAGACAGAGAAACCCTAAGAGATATGAGATCAAATGCATTTAGATGAACACTGTATGTCCGGGGGTGTGTGGTGGGTTTGGTCTCTGCCCTTACAGACCCATCCATCAAGCTTCTCCACTGCTTTTCTGCTGGGAGGCTGAACTCTGTGGACTGTATGAATAGGACCCAGTAGCAGGAGACAGAAGGACAGCAGGTAACTGCAGTTAGTGTATTTATTCTCCCTGTCTCTTCCCTGCTGAGTTGCTGCAGACTGGTTGTGCTGAGGCCTTCTCTACACTGTCATTGTCCCGTGGATCAATCATAGCTCATGGCTGCTTTAGGTCCCGGGGTGTTAAGGGTGACCCACTAAAGCTAGTGCTATGGCATTGTACTGTGTCCTTTTTCTAGTTTCCCTAAATCATATCCGCAGCATTATAAATGATTGCCTCACTAAAATCCCCTCAATTATTGAGTATCAGTGTGCCGTTTCCTGCTGGGATCCTAATAAGGTCGACGTGTACAAAGTGCCAGGGGCCAATACACGAGGCACATAAATAAGGGAGGACCTAGCACTTTTCCGAGGAGTCGAAGGCATCTAAACCCCCTCCAGAGACTATAAATGAGCTAATCTGAGAACTTGAGAGGAAGCTGGCTGCGTACAAACTCAGCATGCACCAAATTGCATAAACTGTTGAACAAAGGTAATTGGTGAAAGTTAAAGATGAGGGCAGATAGGAGAAGAGCCGTGTTACGGTGCAGTATATGCCACAGGTAGAGTTAAGCGTGTGTATTTTTGCAGACAAGTGTACCTATCCTCTGATGGCAATGTCTTTTTAGTGTTTGGCACAACCTACTTGGAGTAGTAAGCTTTATTTAAATGCTCTTCAATAAGGCATTATTTTAGAGCCGTTCAGGATGGGTAGGAGATTTAACAAAAGTGTCCAATGAGTAGGTGAGCAGCACTGATAATCAGCTGCCTTCCAGAGAAAACTCTTGCTTATTTCTGGTGTCGTGTCTTGGCCCTGAAACTCAGCCTTCTTCTCACTGTAGGCAGAGTTGGTCTGAGAATTACTTCTAGAGCAATCACATATCTATTTCGAAAGGAATGTGAAAGATTTCAACAACAAAAGCATGAGTCAAAAAGACTGACTTTGCAGTAAATTATGGAATGTACAGATAGACTTCTTTCCCACACATTTACCCAAAGTCAATGGCGAATGGCAGCTCTTACCAAATTGTGTCTGATGCACACTGTGAATGTAATCCCACCTCATCAAGTGCGTCTGGGTCTGTGTGGGTGAGCAAAATGTTATTCTGGTAGTGTTCAGAACCCCACCTTCCTTCACCGGCCTCCTTTTCTGTTCCTCACATTGTGACCCATGTCACGTGCTTCTGGGGGCTGACTTCTCTGAAGGTCCCTATACTAAGCGCAGAGCATTCCCAGAATGGCTGTCGAAAACCTATGAAGTTTTGTACTTCAGGCAATTTTTAACAAGGCACAGATGCTACAACAATGCTCCATAGCTGCAGGTATTTCTATGACAGCAGGTATGTGCAAATACTTTTAAAGAACTGGCCTGGCTTATTTAACAGACTACTCGTGGTACAAGTATCACATGACACTTCTTCTGTGCTGTGTATTCTACGTTCTGTTTTCTCCCTTTAGGGAGACAGTGTGTGATCTCAAACATGTTCTGTCACCTCTGGAAGTCTCAGGTTCCAGATCTGTAGAGTAGACCAATAATTTTATTTACCTATGTGTCGACATACAGATAACATTAGAATGGGCCATTAGAAAGAGTATCATAACCTAAAGAAAAGAAAATTAATGTTAGCTGTCATTGTTCACTATCAATAATAGTTGTAGACCATCCAATACATTTATTATTGTTTGATACTTAAATGTTTATGTGTATGCTGCAAATTTTTTTCTGTGCTTAGACAACAATAAAAATACTATGCTAGGTGGTAGCTCTCTGTACTAAGATAATCCACTGGGATTTTTGTATGATTGGTACAATGAAAGGTCTATCTATAGACAATACACATTACATTTCCAGGCACTTATACAATGGGTGGATTTAAGTATTTCATGTATATTATTATTGCATTTAAATTGCACAATAAAATGTGAGACGGGTGCTGTTTTTATACCATTTTTAAACCTTAGGAAGCTGAATTGCAAATCAATAAAGTAACTAGACCAAACTTGCAGCACTAGTTTGAAGTCGAACTCCCCTTTAAATCATGGTATATTGGCTGCAAAGCATAAAGTCTTAAAAATGGGAGTGTGGGGCGGTGCCTGTGGCTCAAGGGAATAGGGCACCGGCCCCATATATCGGCAGTGGTGGGTTCAAATGCGGCCCTGGCCAAAATAGTGCAAAAAAAAAAAAAATGGGAGTGCGAGTAGTTTGTAAGATAATATTTTAGTATACACAAGTTCTTTCATGAGGAAGTGTATTTTTTGTTACTGACTGAGAGATATAGAGAGTTTGTAGTACACGGCCCACCTCTTCTGTGTCCCTCATCTCTGCCTTGCTATGAATGATTAAGGGGACTTCAGCTAGAATTAAATCATTTCTTCTATTCAAGCCTGCCATTAACTTGATTATATCAGCCAAACTTCTTCAAAATCACTTCACTGAATAATAAACCAGTACTTTCTCCCTATAACTTATACCCATCATTTAATAAAATGGACATTTTTTCAACTACATTTGAAGGAGACTTTTTAAAAATCATATAGCTGTAAGCTCCAGAACAACAATTTGTACTTTGGTTTTCTTTTCTCTCAATTTAAAAGTTTATTTTCACTTACAAGTTGTTCAACCTCAATCTTTAGCAAGGTCCTATAATATGTTGAACTTCACGTGAGAATAAATTTGTAACATTAGTAGATTATAATATAGTTGATTAATGAAATAGGGTTTTCCCAACTCTAAATTAATCTAAACAACTACAAATTAGGAGAATGGGTTGAGAGTTGCTCAAGAATAACTTCATTTTGTATGCTGCATTCTTTATGAAAAGGTTTGACAGGAGCCTTTGATATGTCTCTCAATGACCTTCACCTCTTGATATGTCCTCTCCCATTAAGTGTGACCTGGACTTATGGATCAGTTTTAGCGAAGAGAACACAGCAGAAGTGATAAGACAACACTTCCAAGCTCCGCTTATAAAATGGCAATGGCTTCCACCTCTCACTGTCTCCTCTGTCCTGTACCATCGGCTTTGGGAAAAACCACCTGCCTCATGTGAGGTGGTTCTATGGAATCACTGATAGGCTGAGAGATCCAGGTTTTCTGACAAGCACTTTAGTGAGCATAGAAGTGGTTTTCTTGGCTCGGCGCCTATAGCTCAACTGGCTAAGGCGCCAGCCACGTACACCTAAGGTGGCGGGTTTGAATCCAGCCTGGGCTGCCAAACAACAATGACGGCTGCAACCAAAAAATAGCCGGGCATTGTGGCGGGCACCTGTGGTCCCAGCTACTTGGGAGGCGGAGGCAGGAGACTCACTTGAGCCCAGGAGTTGGAGGTTGCTGTGAGCTGTAAAGCCACGGCACTCTACCCAGGGGGACAGCTTGAGGCTCTGTCTCAAAAAAAAAAAAAAAAAAAGAAGTGGTTTTCTTAACTCACATATACATAGATCATGAATCCATTTGTGCATATGTGGGGTACAATGTGTTGATATTTTTATACAATTTGATGTGCTTAAATTAAACTAATGAATATAGCTTTTACCTCATTTACTTGATTATTGTGTTAAGATGTTTATGTTCTACCTTGACAAATTTGACTTATACCCTTGCAATACACTCCATAGGTGTGGTCCTGCCGTTTACCCTACCCTCCTCTATCAAACTTCCCCCTTCCCTCTCCATTTCTCTTCTTCATCCTGGGCTATAGTTGTGTTCTAAATCTTTCATAAGAAAGTGTGAGTGGGCGGCACCTATGGCTCAGAGGAGGAGGATGCCAGCACCATATGCCTGAGGTGGTGAGTACAAACCCAGACCAAGAAAAAAAACTGGCCAAGAAAAAAACTGCAAAAAATAAAAAAGAAAGTGTGAGTAAATATAAGTTGGTTTCACAGAAGTACTGAAAAAAATATATCATTAAAGAATAATAAAAACTAAATCAACAACAACAAAAAGAAGTGGTTTTCTTGCCAAAGAAAATTCAAACTGCAGGTGAGACATTTTCAGAGACTTTGAACCAGGGTCTACCCACTAAGGTATGGCTCAGGGCCTGACCCACAGAAGTTGATATTTAAAGCCACCGTGTTTCAGGGTATTATGTTGCACAGTGATAGGTGACTGACATATGACCGACATAAAGATATTTAAAAGAGCAGTGCAGTTATGTTGTGTTTTTCACGATAGTCAGATTGTATTTTGTTTGGGGGAAATCCTCCCCTTTACCCTCAGAAGGTTCTTTGGAAAGTCAACTCCCAAAAAAGCAGATTAATGAGAGAAAAACATTTTTATCTTAATGTGCATACAGGGGAATGTTCAGAACAAAAACTCAAAGATACAGAGGAAATTGTCCATTTTTAAGCTTAGGTTCAACCAAACACAGGCAGCCATGTAAAAATACTATTGGACAAAAGTATATGGTCTAATGCCAGCAGATGGGGAGGGAAAACCCAGCAAGGCCTGTCTGTCTAGAGTCTCCTTGGCCCTCTGAGCATATAGTCTTTCCTTCTAGGTGGGGGGCAGGGCCCTATGTGGAATGGAGGTCTTATAGACCATGCTCAAACAAAGTAGGTTGGATGATTATTTTAGGGCTAGTTTTTACATGGAATAATTTTAGGCTTATGTCTGGCTTTCAGGAGAACAGGTACTATCTATTATGACTCACCTCGGGGAAGAGAGATTCTAGTGTTTGTGGTCAGCTGCAGCAAAGAATGGGGGACAGAAGGATAAGGGAAGGACAGAGGAGAGCTGGGCTTCTGCAGCCTCCAATGTAGGGTACTGTTTTCTGAGGCCCGTCCATATCCAGTCTCTCAAAGTCTTTGACTTAGCTTTTAAGCACAATGTGAGGCAGCCTGGGATAATGGAGGGAGTATTATTCTTGGAGTCAAAAACTCATAGAGCTGACTCCAGACTCTCACATCTGCCTTTAATATTGGGCAAGTGATCTCACTTTTCAACTTTGATTTATTTGCTAGTGAAATAAGGAATTTTGACACCTATTTAAAAATTCTCACATTCTATGGCAAATCCTTTTTTGAATATCACCTATGATCTCATTATCTCCTAAGATACCAGTGAAACAAAATAAACAGTTGTTAAATTCCGTTAAGAGATATTTTGGAGTGGTAACTAGCGTAACGCTATGACATGCAACCAAAATACTGGAAAATAGGTCGCGACTAGTTTATAAATTTTGAAGGGACGCAGAATCAAAGAAATGACTTACACGGCCTTTCACAGCCCAACACGAATTTCAAACGCTGAATGGAAAAGATGAAGGTAGGTCAGTTTAAAAGATGGCCCCAAGGGGAAGGCACAGAGGTGAGAACGGACGTGGGAACATTTGTGGGGCACTGAGATAAAGGAGAAAATAATGAAGACAAATAAGTTATTCATCCTTGCCAAAAAAATTAGTGGATATGGCATGGCCCATTCACACTTGTAAGTCTGAAGAGGAACCATTAGTCAAAGGACCAGATAGAACAAAGTTGGACTATGAATTGGTATTGTGAAAATATATAATGAAATGTAATAATTGGCCACGTCAAATCCTATCTACGGAGTTGACGGCTAAAAAAAGCAGAATTGTTCTTTCAGAGTAATAGTATAATTGGGGAGTATCTGATCATTTTGCTTCCTTTTTTAAAGACATTCCAAATTATGGTATGAAGTATACCTGTACAGAAACATATCAGTCTTGCTGAGAAGTTTTATAAGAGATGCTACTTGTCAGGTTTTATTCACGCAGGACATAATGATTCATATTTAGAAAAAGCACGCTTTACTCAAGTATCTATAGTAACTTGCGGAGGAGTTATTTTAGTGAGTATTTTTGACAACTGGAGGATGCATTGTTAGTACTGTGGAATGAGGAGTGCGTGCCCCATCATGCACGCAAATATAGGAATCTACAAATGCTAAATTTATAAAATGGTTTTTCCACACTGAAAAATCAGTGGGAAACTGTAGTCAGTAAGCAAGGCTAAAATGATATTTTCCACCTGGGGACATCTGGATTCTCCCTTTGCACACATTAAATACTCTGGTGTGTTTGCCTCACCCTCCATCTTCCACCCAGAATATCCTCATTTATAATCCCTCCAACCTGGGAGGACCACGTCCTCCTCCTCTCAGAACCTATGGGTCAATGTGTACAGCAGCAATCGCCCCCAGTGAGCGCTGAGCACAGCCTTTATCAATTCGAGATGTCTGACGTTTTGCATGGCACTGTATTCATTATTACAGGAACCAATGCTGCTTACCTCCCCCACGTAGCTTCTCTGCTCTCTAAACTGAGCTCTCTAACCCCGTGAAGCCTTCTCTGTAGAAGAAGTTTATCGGAAAGCAGATTCTTTCATTAATTGGCTCAAAGTATAAAATTAAGGTCCTCACACCCATTTAAAATGAACAGATGCCAAAGATTTCATTTAATTCACTATGAAGAGAACTGTAAGGCTTAGCGATTGGTTGAAAGGAAGACTCAAACAGACACACGCGGATGACTCAGACTGGTGTGCTGTAAAGGCATCGAGTATGTTCCTTCCAGAACAGTGACAGCAGTGCCATCACAACATCCCCCTGGCAGCAGCAACGGGGAGAGGCTGCTTAACCTTTCACATACACTGCAGCTCAGGCTGTGTGACATTGGTACTTTAGGGACAATTCCATCTCATTACTGTATGTGCCTGAGTTCCATCCACTTCCTTGACAGTGATCACTGCATGGTATTAAAGGGGATATTCGTCACCGTTTTATATGCAGTTTGGAAATCTGGACATCATCAGCCTGCCCTGTCATATGAGGACTCCGCTAAAGGACATCAAGATTAGAGAAAATTTCTTCATCATGTTGTTCTGCTTATGGCTTCATTAATTTTCCTCGGGCTTTTCCTTCTTCACGCCTTTATCTCTCTTCTTCCATTCTGAACCTGACAGATTTTATATAGTTCCTGATCACTCAGATGTGCTTGCCGCTTCCCACCAGTTGATCGTGGCTCTCCCTTTCAGGAGCGATATTTCCATAGATTGACCTACCAGTGACTGACGCCCAGCTGTCAGACCTCCACTCTGCGGAGGTGTTTCTCTTTCAGTTGAGATCTCCACCCATCAAAATCAGTGAGGCCTGGACAGGTATATTCCTAGTTTACTTGGTTATAATTTTATGCAGAATTACTGGCATTTTCTTTCCTTTTAAATAATAAAAGGATTACAAATCAGCAAAGAATAGCTCTCTCCATAACTCCCACTAGGGTAAAGGAAGCAAAGGGCCAGGACTAATAAATAACTCATCATGTTAGCTGTTGGCTCGGTCTCCACAATCCTAGGCAGTTTCCCCAGCTTGCCCGATTGGAAATAATTCAACATTGTGTTAATGAGATAAACACTAAGGGAAGGAAACATTATTTTGGTTTTTTTTTTTTTAAGGAAAATAAAGGAAGGAAATAAGAATTAGAATAGTCATGCATTTCTCTGAAATACGGTGATAAATGCTTTTATTCCTCCCCATGACTTGGGACATGTGCAGGACTCACTGCCAATTAGCCTGAAGTCAGGGAGATTTAAAATACCAACACGTATCAAAGGCAAGTGCAAAGCCAACACCCCACCGAGCTGGGTTTCTGGTGAATGGTTTTCTTCCTCTGGGGACTTGCTTTGCCCAAATCAGGTATTTCACAGTTTGCTTAGTAATGAGATTGGATGCAACTGGTTAGATTGCTATGAAAGTGGTGTCTAGGTTTAAATACGCTTTTCTTAGCAGCTGGGACATTATATATACATTTTTTTTTTTTTACAAGAGTAGGATGAAAAAACGGCTTCATTAAAATGCTCTACATATTCATATTAACACCCCTATCAAAACAGGATTTCTTCAATCTCAAGAAGTGGAAAGAGGCCATCAGAAGGCTTCTACAAAGGGGAGGGAGGATGGGTGGAGGGAGGGTGATTGGTGGGATCACACCTATGATTCGTCCTATAAGGGTACATGTGAATCTCTCTAAATGTAGAATATAAATATCTTAACACAATAACTACAAAAATGACATGAAGGCTATGTTAACCAATTGGATGAAAGTATTTCAAATTGTATAGAGAAACAGTACACTGTACCCCATGATTGTGTGAATGTACACTGCTATGATGTAAAAAAAAAAAAAGAAGGCTTCTACAATGCAAAACTATTTTGAATTGCTCTTGAACTTTATAGACACCCTGTATTAACAGCAACCACAGTGGAAAGAGATGAAATGAGCTGAAAGATAAATCAACCCTTCCTACTGAAGGTATAGGAGCATATTGTAAAATACCACCATATCCCTTACCTGGACCAACTGTGTGTTGGGGGGAGACCCTGAGAAGTATGATGAGAGAGTAGCGTAAATAACCACGTCTAAGAAGAAAGAGAAAGCAACAGCAGTTATTTCCCCCCAAACCTAACATTCAGCCCACGTCTAGAACGCACATAAAGGAAAATATTTAATTGCCTCATGTGGATACACATTGTACACGGCATATCAAAAGAATTAAAAAAGAATTATTTCCTTCTGAGAGTCCTTGGAGGGAGAAAACTCACGGATGCAGCCAGCCGGGGAGGATTTGATTTGTAATAGCAGAAGTCTGGTGATACGAATTCAGCGAGCTTTTCTCGCTGTAGTCTTTTCTACTTAAGTGGGAAGAGTGCGCTAATGAGAATACAATTTGGTTTTCCTTTTTCTTTTAGCAGCACGAGAGGTTGACTGGGGAATTTTCTCCCCCCCCCACCCGCCCCAGTCCAATCCAACCCTCAGTTTTGGAAAGCTGTGATAACAAAATGGAATGCTGTGGGAGTTACTGAAATAGAAGGCATACGAAATCTTGTCAAGGATGGAGAAATAGTTTCTCTATTTATGTGGAGGAAGAGAAAGGGGGGAAGAGTGAGGAAATAAATTGTGTCTGAGATGGGAGGGTATGTAACTTTCTGTGTGTCGTGAAGTTCATAAATATGAGGAAAAATGCAAAATTAATAAAATATATAGTAGTTTAAATTCAGATAAGTAAGCAACGGGAGCATGAGTGTTTAAATTAAATAATGAAAAATAAATGTTTTTTCCTGTAGCAAGACTAGCTCGCTTTAAATAGAGATTTGCAGAGCTGGACAGTGGAACTGATACTAATTTATCTTGAAATAGGACACTCGCTGGGTAGGTTCACCTAACAGGTAAGAAGAAAGTAAATTATTTTTCATAATGATTTGCTATTTTTTTAATTGCAAGTTCGCTTGTACTTGATTTCTGTTTTCTTTAGCTTTCTACTAGTAGGAAGACTCACGCTTCCTGAAAATCAGTTTGCAGGAGAACCTGTGAACCTGTGCTTGAATTTTCAGTAACCCTAGATCACAAAAACGAGAGAGATTTTTTTAGATGGCGTTCCCCACTCTGAGTTTGCATTAATTTAGAGGAGTTGCCGGTTCTGACTCTCTCCTCTTCTGCAAACGATCTTGCCATTTTAACTAGTAATGTGAGTTGTCTTCTAAATCTTTGCCTGAATGCCTCTGAGCTGGAAGGAGATTTTAGTCAAGCAAATGAGTCTGGAGCAGATTTTGCCCACTATAAAGCTTGTCAATGAAGGCAGAAGCTTGGCTCCTCCCTGGAAATCGGTGTCCAGGGAGAGGTCAATCAGAGTCTTGAAGATGGGGAATTGGGGGAGAAATTTTGCTTTACTGTAAAATATTCTATAAAATGGATCACAGGATTGCTCTCTTTCTTTTACTTTTTTTTTTTTTTTTGGCCAAGGCCGGATTTGAATCACCATCTGTTCTAACCCAGCCCATTCCCATGCCCAACCCCCCCTCCCCGCAGGGTGGCAGAGAAGGTGCATCTCAGCCTGTTCCCAGGCTCCCTTCTTCCCCCTAGGGTTGCCAGGAACAGAACTATAACCATTGTTACCCAAACTGTAACTATTGCTATCTGAACTGCAACCATTGCTACTGTAACCACTGCCATCCAAGCTATAACCATTGACCTGAAACTGTAACCCTGCCATGGTGCCTTGCCAACAGCAATGTTCCTTATACACAATAAAGAGTATAAAAGACAAAAAACCCTGCAGTCTTAAGACAACTGCCCCCTGCACAGGTGTGAAGAAATCACCAATAATTTACATCAGTGTGGGTCCAAGTCCATTTTTTCCAAGTCCTATAAGTTATTTCACACCTCCAGTATATGGGGCCAGCGCCCTACTCCTTTGAGCCCCAGGCACCGCCCCACAGGATCCCTCTTTACCAATGGTATTTTTGCAGCAACTCTGTGCATGATTCTGCCAATCTAATTAGGCCACTTATTTTTCTCTTTTCCATTTATTCTCCATTTCCTTTAAGTTTTTACAGTTTTGAGATACCATTATAACATAGATAGAATGCTTTAATTAGCTCATTTCACTTCAACTTAATTGTATATCATAATTTACAGCTACAATCTTTCATGTAATAGCAATTAGGTTGCTTTTAATTTTTTATTACTATTAATGAATGTTGCATATAAACACCTTTATGCTTATAAATCTCTATTTAAGTTCTTAAGTTAAATCCAAGGGACCACATGACCATGATAAAACTGATATATTGCTTTCTAGAAAATGTAGGCTAGTTACCAGTAATATTTGATTCTGTCAGTTCCAAGATAAATTTTCCTGGGTACAGACCTTCTCACAGACCCCTGCCAGCAATATTATTTCCTGATTCTAAACTGTTCAGCTATCAAATTACTATATCATATTATAGCCTTTTAGGAAATCACTCAATATAGTATTAGAAACATGATAGAAATCAATTATTGCTTTATAAATTGTACTAATGTGTGCCCTTGTGGTAGCCACATAAAATTCTGCTTAACCATTATGTAACTCACCGTAGTTTTTATTTTACCTTAACTTTTTTTTAAAAAATCAAGTCCTTCTCATCATTGAGGTAAAAAGTTTACACATGTCAGTTCTCAGGAATAGAATCTTCCACTCTCCTTGTTCTAAGGAAAATTATGAATGGCCTACAAACCTTGTGACTGTTCCCAAGGAATCATCAGGCAAGAGTAGGTAAATCGATCCTTGTAATACCAGCCAGAGAAGGCACAAAATGGACATGGATCTATCTGTTTATTTTTCAATTGCATATCCAAGAGCAGAGGAATCTAAAAGTACAGAAGGGATGCAATTCATTGATGTAGGTAATAGAGTCCACACGCCTCTACTTTTGACTTAAAAATGTTCCTGTTATCCATAGCATGAGCTATCGGGTGTATAAAAAATGTGCCTACACTTCCCAGGCAAAAATAGCAAAACAATTAGTGATTCTTTGGGAGAAATCACTCAGACTGTAGCTATGTAAACACAATCTTTGGCTTAATGACCCACTCTGGCTTCGGGTTCCACCTGTCTGTTTTGGCAACAGGTTAAGGTTGTCCAGTACATTCCACCTGCCTGTGAATTCACAGATTCCCACGCAGGCCTTCAGAGCTGGGGTATGAGTAACATAGTTGCATTCAGAAGTCCAACTTATCCAGAAAGAGTGAATGTGCAATTGGTTTCTATTTATTTTTCATTGTAGCAATACTAAGTTATCTTTCTATCACTACTATTTCTAATCTCAGTATGACCGTGACAGAGAGATAGGTATTTACCTAGAAATAGAGATACTGTCGTTCTGGCTCTGTATTTTGTGATGTGCTATTATTTCATTAGAGTTTAACCTTCCCAGAAAAGGTGGAAATGTTCTTCTCCATTGACCCAAAAGGGTTTGGGGAGTGATTTTCCATCCCTTGAAGATGTTCAAAGCCAATAAGCAAAATTTCCGGTCAGGCAGGTAATTATAACCAGCTCTAGCTTGGCTCTCCACACTGAAGGTTGTCGATCCTACAGTGCAAAAAAAAAAAATTCAGCTGTGGACAATTAACAAACTCAGTAGACCGGGCGAAAGTGCAGCCCTCTTCTACACAATTCAGCTGCCAGCACCACTTTGACAGCTATATAATTACATGGACCATAAATTACGTTCAGTAATCACCTTGTTTATAATTTCATTCCCTGTAAATTAGTAGTGTAATGAAATGAGAGTTCCTGACCACCAGATGCATAGCGAGCTTCTCACCAGAGATTCTGGTGATGGCTAAGAGGCAGCCACTTCTCAGGGAATGAAACTTGGGTGGGCTACTGTTTGCTGGTCCTGTCACTGGCAAGTGATGCGATGCTCCAAGCTTGGGGATGCTTGTCACTCAGAGACATTCGGCAGCTCCAGGTTGGAAGCCGAATGATACGCAGCAGCTGGGAGAAGCATGGCACCCTGTCTGCAGGAAAATCTTTGCTTTTAAAATCGCATGTCTAACAGCTCTTACCAACATTTGTATGTTATAGAAGGTTGTAGAGATTGATCAAAAGTCTATCTTAAAAGTGGCGATCGGCTCGGCGCCTATAGCTCAACCAGCTAAGGCGCCAGCCACGTACACCTAAGGTGGCGGGTTCGAATCCCCAGCCCGGACCCGCCAAACAACAATGACGGCTGCAACCAAAAATAGCCAGGCGTTGTGGCGGGCGCCTGTGGTCCCAGCTACTTGGGAGGCGGAG